>VUQK01020196.1:3948-38705 GCA_015106715.1 Bujurquina vittata
ACATTAACACAAACAGTCCCATGAGCCTCTGCTCCGGTGGCCCCTCCCATTGGCTGCCACAATACACTCTGACCCTGTGGTATGTCAGCAATCATTGACAATGATCCTCACCAAAGGATTTTAGTGTCTGACCACCATCAGTGTTACCCAACTTCAACCAATAGTTTGAATAATAATGGTAGTGCAAGCCAACATATTGGAGGATTCAAGGGCACATGGTTAAACCTGGGAGGTAAAATTCAGTAATCAGAAGCACACAGAGAGCACAAACCTCCACCAAAGCAGCTCACTGTCTGCGCAGTACTTACTTTTAAGGCAATAGTATTGTACTTTGTATACATTCATTTCTTTGATCTTTTTAAGTATACTTTAATAAGTTTGTAGTGCAGAAAAAAAAAAGGAAAGCATGAGAGAGGTATACTTTGATTACACAAACATGCAGGAGCAGGTGATGATAACAGGCACTGATTTGTAACTGGACATGAATAACATGAGCTTATTGGATTGTTAGAATCTCCATATATCCTTCCCTATATGCTGCCAACACAAACACAAACCACAGTTTGGCACTGAGAGCTGCAGATGACGTGTGATGGTCAGTGCACAGCCTCTGACTTTCCATCCATATTGTCTTTGTAACACACATGCACAAATAATAATAAAAAATAAAGGATTTAATGACTATAAATTGAGTGTCCAAGAAAAAGGACTGTTTCTATATTTGAAGTATTAATACTCTCCCTATTTTGTGGCGTGCCTCGTCTTTGCTCCGGTGCACCACAGCGAAGAGAAGCTCATAATAATTAATTTATACAAAAGGTTTACGCTGTAAAAGGTGACTCAGATTAACTCCAACCACAGGCTGATCATATTGCTAATATTTTTAATACTTTTGCCCAACAGTTCTCGTACTTGTGTAATTTTTTTCAAAGCAGTGTACCTGTCCGGTCTGTAACGGGACCCGGAAATGCGCTGCATCCGTTCTCCATTACGCATTTTTAAAAGGCGAAAACATGATACCAAAGTAACTTTCCATTGTGAAACTATGCCTGCACCTTCACTGAGAAACTCAACCACCGGAAGAGAAACAGAATCCGTCCATAGGCATGTCTATGGTCCACACCTGGTTAGAAATCGTGCCCAGGTCCGACACGATAAGGCTCCCCTGAGCGCTTTCTAGCAGGCAGTCGGAAAGCGCCTATCCCGCCTGATTCAGAAGCGTTATAAAGCCACAACATGTAATCAGAGATATTAAAAATGCAGCAAGAACATTTGCTGTAAGCTTGTAATGCGCCACTGTCAAGCTGCATTTATAGAAATATACTGGCGTCAGAGTGGGAGGACTGCCTGAAGGCACAGCTCAGGGCAGAAAAACACAGTGTGTAGACACGTCTACAGAGCCTCTCCCAGCTGCCATCGGGTGAGAGGCACACCCTGAGCAGGTCAGCACAGAGAGACAGACAACCATTCACGCCTACGGCCGATTTACAGTCACCACTAACTGCATGTCTTTGGACTGTGGGAAGAAAGTGGAGTACCCGGAGGGACCCACAGACACGAGGAGAATATTCAAACTCCACACAGAAAGGAGGAGGTGGGATTCAAACCCAGGACCTTCTTGCTGTGAGCCAAGAGTCTAACCATCCTGCTGAGGGTGAATGGCAAGGTCAAACTTGAACCTCAGATCAGTTTAAAAGCAAACAAACCCTGTGGGACAACGAACAAATAAAGCATGTGATCACCTCTTACCCTGATGAGATGTAAACAGGCCCTCTGCAAAGAAATGATCAACACCGCACAACATCTTTTTAAGAGCATGACTACTTGGGTTTCTCTTCTGGATTTTTACATTGCTGAGTGACTAAAGTAACAGTCTATTTTTGGAAATCTGCACCCTGAAGAACTTCCTCTTTCTTAGCATTTCCCCATCTGCAGTTGCTGTTGTTGTAGAGTGGGTGAAGACAGATGTTAGGGGTGATTTATAACAGAGAGCCATAAGAGTGATAAGGAAGGTTTACACAATATTTTATGATGGAAAAAAGGAGGAGCTGGAGGTGGCAGAGCTGAGGATGTGATGATTTTCACTGGCGTGAGCAGAATGGACAGAATCAGAGGACATCAGAGGGACAGCTCTGGGCCTTTTCTTTAAATCTTGCTGCTATCCGTCTGCAGAAGTGGGAAGTAACAAAGTACAAATACTTTTTTAACTTTTACTTGAGTAACAAAGTTGAACCAATACTTTGGCTTTTACCACAGTATTTTTTTTTTTGCACAAGTATCTGTTCTATCGGTACTTCTACTTAGGTACAGAATGTCTGTACTTTTGCCACCTCTGTCTGTCACAAATCACCTCGTCCAAACGATGACACAGCATCTTCAGCTGTGCCACCGCTCACTCGTGGGGGCAGCAGCTTAAGCAGAGAAGCCCAGACTGCCCTCTCCCTAGCCACCTCCAGCTCATCCGGGGGAACACAAAGGCGTTAATAGGCCTAATAGGATGAATAAAGCCTATAATAAGAGCTACAAACCCATGTGAGCTGTAAAACATTTTTAAGGGGGACAACACAATTTCACATCCTTACACACAAAGAGTGTGTCAAGAGAGGCAGGGAGATCCCTGGCAGCCAATTCGTCTCTCGTATAATCATTCAAATCTTGCAAAAATGCTCCACAAAGAGTCCTTTTGACTTAGAATGAAGGTTCAATTCAATTTTTCTTACATAGCACCAAATCACAACAAACGGTGGCCTCGAGACGCTTTACACTGTAAGGTAAAGACCCTACAATAATACAGAGAAAACCCAGCAATCAAAACAAGCCCCTATGAGCAAGCACCCAGTGACAGTGGGAAAGAAGGAAGGAGGAGGAGACAGGACAGATGTTATACAGCTGCATGTTAACTCACTCTGTATCAGAAGACTGCTGTCTTTTAAAAGCGAGAGGCGGCTCCTTTGAGTGGTCACTCTTCACTGAAACAGAGCTGGGTGCAGGACAGCCAGGCCGCTCCTCCTCAGTCCTGCCAGAGGTCCAAAGATTGTTATTATTCTTGCCAAGGCAGCATTAGTCCATGCGTGACTATTTGACACTTAGGAACAGAAAACAGTGTGTGTGATTGGGTAAATGAGACTTGTAGTAAACGGTGTTTTAATTGCTCATTAACCTTTTCCAGGCCTTTCTTGCCTCTTGGAGTAAAAGTTTGCAGCCTTCACACGGGACAGGCTGCAGCAAAACTCCAGAAAAGGACGAGTGTGTCAATATGATCTGCAGTAAGAGCTTACCCCTGAGCTTCATTGGGCCCACAAAGCTTCTCCGGTGGAGTGTTTTCAGAGGGCAGGATTCCCTCATTTAGCCCTTCAGGAAGATCCATAGTGGAGCGTGAATCTTCACACAAAACACACCCAGCACACAGAGTAAAGCGAAAAATGAAAGTGAGGCTCGCTGTCTAGAAACATGTCAAAGATATTGTTAACATCAACGCATTTTGTCAAGGAAATACCTTTTAAATTCACCTCCGTGTCAACTCATCAGTAGTTTCCATCTGTGTCTGTTGTTGCAGTTCATTCTGGCTGTCGGACCGAAATCTGACATTTGAATTTAGAGCACATAGTTAATTATTCATTTTAAAAAGAAGCAAAAAGCAAGAGTGGAAATGCCAAAACACAGCAACAGAAGCATTAACATAAAATAGAAAACTGTTTTAAAAAGAACAAGAATTAAAAGGATTTCTGAATAAGTCATTATCGGGTTATTTGACTGAATCATAATTTCTGATGCTTTAATGTGGAAACACAATTTTTATGTGCACCTGGAAAGGTGGGAATAATTTAAAGTGGTCCCGGTAAGCTTTTCCTGATCTTTTGTCATCTGTTCCAGTGGTGGAAGCTCATATTAAACACAGCAAAAGTTTAAATAATGAGATCAGTGTGTCTAAATTAATCCCTGTGAGCCTGAGACACAGGCTCCAGACTTCATTTGACTCTTGTTCATTGTAGCCATTAATTTGCTTATGGAGCAAACAGATCAACAGAAGATGCCACCTCAGTTATGTACAGCCCCGCACCACCTGAAGCATCTGAACACCTACGATTCAACTTTACCTCTGCTTTCAACGTGGTCTCCCCCACAAAGCCGAACTTCCCATCACTAACTGAAAGAAGGCAGTCACTCTGATTCAGAAACATTATTGACCAACAAGAAATAATCATGCGTGTTAAACATAAAGACAGAACATTTTGTGTGAGCTTAAAGTGTGCCGGTGTGTTTCCATAAAACTGCACATGAACAGACACAGAGGTCTGCAGAGTCTGAGGTTGAATCACAAAGTTAAACTTGACTGGAGAGAAAAAACGGACACACTGAACAAATAATAAAGTGTGCGATGGTGTTAAAATGGACGTCTTACCTTGGTTAAATATGAGCCTTAAATGAGACGACAACACCACACCTGCTTTATAAAAATGATTCCTGAGTTTTTGCTTCTGGAATTTTCTTATGTTGCTTAATGACTAAAACTACAGACTATATTTGGCAATCCTGTTGCTGCAACCTGAGGAACTTCCTCTTTCTTAGGCGTTTCCCATGTTTGCAGTTAACGCACTTGCACAGTTTTGCTGACCTTTCTTTGAGCCTCAGATGATGGATTTAGGTTTCTTTAATTACATTTTACTCTGAGCAGGGCTTGTTTTTCTTCATACAAACTGAGGCAAAAGCAGAAGACACGAGATTCCCTTCATCTCTGCAGCCCTTCACACTCCTCTGTGGTGGTGGTCCTTGAGCAATCGCACCTCTCTGTCCTCATGCAAAACACAATATATAAAACAAGCATACTTATTTTGTTTTAATTCTCAAAGGTCAAAGAATGTTTAGCTCCTAAACCTGATCATTAACAAACTGAATACAAAAAGTGATCTTTTTCATTCATTTTTAATAGTCCAACACACTGCATTCACTGATCAGTGATGGGTCATCCTGAGTAAACGCTCAGGCCCAGTTTGTCCCACGTGGATTAAGCCTGTTTATAATGAATTGAACTGAATTTTCCTTTTGTTCGGGAACTCGGCTCAATCCTTGTCTGGGAATTTTTCAGAGCTTGTCACGTCCTGCAAATGTGTTCCCGGAACACCGACGTGTGATCCTGAGTCACTCCTCTGAAGCTGGAGTGCCACTGATAAAGATGCCAAATACAAATTCAAACTCAGTTGTTCTTAATATCAGTGCTGTGCTTTAGATAATCAGCTTATCCGGCTGAGGGGACCCGTGGAAAAAAAAAAAAAATCTCCCACTCAGTGATTCCTCGTCTTCTGTGTAATAATTATTTCATTAAAAACAACTTTCCACAAGAGAATGCTGTTAAAGCGGACTTCAGACTGCTCTAAATGCTTTTTTCCTACTCCTCTCTGCATGATGTCATAGAGAAGAGCTATCCTTAATATGGTTATCTCACAGACACAAACCCCACCTACTGTGTGAGCTTTCTGCGAGGGGCAGCCAATCAGAAGAAAGCTGGCTTAAGGACTTTAAGTAAATGATTTTTGTGTCTATCAATACATTTCAATTCTTTATTTTCCACCTTTTTATGTTCCCATCTTCAAACAAAAAGGACCGTCAGTGTCACGCACATTTTCCACACAAGTTTATTTAAAGAGCCGCAGCATTTCACTGTGATGCTCGCATGACGGAAGGCACAAAAGTTAATACACATCTCACTGCATTTGTTACGCCGCGGTTAGCGAATGAAGGGGATGAATCCTCTCCTCTGGAGAATGAGCAAACAAAACAGCAACAGTACAGAACACATTTATGGCTGAATCCTCGTCAGATGTGTGGACACAATTTCATTTGTTTGCTTCCTACGAGCGCAAACAACCTCATTCTTGCTTTGTACATTTATTGGACTCACGTCACACATTATAGGTGAAGCAGAAGAAGCAAGAGTTCAGAAAAAATAAATATCCCTTTGTTATGGCTAAAAATACAATTTGAAAACATCTTCCCTTGAAGCCAATGAAAGTGAGTGCTGTGGATTACAGATAAAAATCAGTGTAAAGAAGCTAAAAACATACATTTCACATACAAAAACATAACGCTTAGTTTGCTCTTGGACTCTGAATGTTACATTAATGTCATCAGATTTTTTTTTTTTTTGTCCAATATACATTTTCCACTCAATAGAAAAAAAAAAACTAGCTGTTGGGTTAAAGGCACAGGAAATTATATTAAGAGCATTTTTATACTGCTGCTTTCAGCCCAGAGACACAAACATCAACACTGCAGTGCTTCAGACATCATTTCTAGTGGTACGATATATCCCCTGTGAAAAACTCTAATGGCTCTGTGTGTGGTGTTTTCTCTGTGGTTGTGTCACGCAGATGAACGGGTCACCGGATTTAACGAGAGCACTGCTGAGCAGGCGCCAATGCATGGCCTCTTTGGAGGAGGAGGGGGGTAGCTTGAACAGTGCGCATCTATGGTGGGAATTTGAACATCCTAGGTCACGTCGTTCTGGAGTTATGGCCAACGTTAAGGTTTTTGCAGAACAGACGCCCTCGCCGCTGCTCCTGCCACCAACGCCAATGCTATGACAATACCTCGACTTTTTATTTGAAACAGCCGAGCCAAAAATGACAATCTAACAGCAGCTTGTCCTCTCAGAATAAAGACCAGATACGGACTTTGTTCACACGACAGCCACAGAGCAGAATTCTATCTGAAAACTGACCAACTAACGACTCCAAAGTACTCCTGTCTCTTTTATTACCGGGACATTTATCAAGCTTTTGTGGTGCACAAACTGCTAAAACCAAGACTACTTATGTTCATTACAGTGACTGCTAGCTAACAGCTTTCAAACAGCAAAGAAATGATAATGAAGCTGCACCAATATGGCTGCCATAGATTGCGTTACAGTCGGTCACCTGAGCTTAACTTGCGAGGGTCATCCTTTGTAGCACCATTGAGTACGGGTTAACATACATAAAGTAATTACTCTTTGAAAAATTCATATTTACAGTACAAAGGCAGGAGTGTGTGTGTGTGTAAAACATTGTCAGAGTGTGTGCATCTATCTCTTGGCGTGGCCGATGCTGTTCTCGATGCACAGTATGATGTTGGAGCTGGAGCAGCTGCTGGAGCTCTGCTGCAGCAGACTGCCGCTCTGCAGCGGCGACACCATGCCGGTCAGCGCCCGCTCGCCCACACGCCACGCCTCACAGAAGCTGTCAACGTGCCGCTCGCCTCTGCTGGTTGACCCGTGCCAGACCACCTTCTCTGGCCTGTGAGGAAACAGAAAAATGTCACCTCAAAGTTACACTCAAAGTTGTCGCAATACTACAATTTGGATGGATCCGAGCCTCACCATGTGTTGTCGCGAAGAACATCCTTGCCATCAAATGAGTAGATCGACACGTTGTCCTTCATTCTGCCGTCATTGAAGATGGCATCCCAGCTGTCAAACAGAACCTCATCCTGAGAAAGACAACACAACGGGCTACAACACTGTTCTTTCAATGTGGGAACTTAACTTAACATCAACGCTCAATATTTGAGGGTGGCTTCAATCGTGAGTCAGTTCAATAGACTGTATGAAAAGATGGAAGTAGCCACCACAGTGCCACTCTTTGAAGTTTCAGTGTCAGCATTTTTGATTTTTTTTGAAGTACGTGTGCAACAGGGTGTAGAAGCCAGGTACCAGTGATCACAATTTCTTTATATTAAATTAGGATCAGGTGCAGTGATTGAGATCACATGCAAACATTCATGGATATACAGCTAATAAGGCAAAAACAGTTTCCACACTTCTGATGAGCTTGAAAGTCAATATTTGGTGTGAGCACCTTTATTCTTCAGCACAGTCTGAACTCTCTGAGGCAGCTTTCTGCTCATTTCTTTAAGCAGTCTCCAGGAAGAGTTCTCCCGGCTTCTTGAAGGACATTCAAAGCTCTTCTTTGGATGTTTCTGCCTTTTGTTTTATTCTCTGTCAAAATGATCCCACACTAATTCAATAATTTTAATGGACAAACATCATGGGTTTTTGTGCATGTCCAAAAAGTCAGTGATCTAATTTTATTGAGTTAAATTCTAGTATTTTATTATTCTGTTATTTAGTACTCATCTCCACCCCCTCGTCTACAAATGGTTCTTTCTGGCTCTCCAAACCAAGGTGGCTACAACCATGAAGGTAAAATACTGGCGCCAAAAGAAAAGGTGACGTCACCGTGATTATGTCCATCTATTAAATGCAGTGTATGAGAACAGTGAATAAACTCATGCAGACAGAGGCCATGTCAGATCAGGTCAGTTTACCCATCAGTGGATGAAAACACTGTTTAGCTACCTTCAGGTTGACGACTGGTAAACTGTGCCTGTCAGTCTTGCGGACGATGCTGTTGAGATCCTGGAGCTTGGAGGACAGGAAGGCCCGGAAGGTTCCTTTCATCCCCGCAGCCTGAGCCTGGGAGAAGCACAGGAAGTCTGCCCCGCGGATGCCCCGCATGGAGCCGGTCTGAGGGCTGTTCACGGCAATCAGGTGGAGCTGTGGGGGAAACATGACCAGAAGTTAAATGTGTTCTGACAATGAAACCAGCCGGAGTTTGAGATTAGCCAAGTGGTTTGTCTTACCGCTGACCCAGAAGTGTGATAGTGGACCGGAGGCTGGGGTCGAGGTGGGGGTGGTCTTCGTGGAGTGGTGACCGGGTATCGAGTGTCCACAGCATAATGCCTTTCGTCAGGTTGGTTTAGCCGGTCTGTATAACTTGGAAACCTGGGATCTGTTTGTTCTGGATACTGGGGTTCCGGCTGATACCGCACGTCAGGATGGTATCGGGGATCGAGGTACGTTGGCTGATAGTCAGGCTGTGCGTGGGGTTGGGCCGGACTCTCAGGTGGCTTGTTGTAGTAGTTGGTGCCGGTGTTGGAATGATGGTCTGGGGAATAAGGGACGACTGGTGGAGGCTCCACGGCAGCGACCTCATTGCCCTGAAAATTGTGTGCGATATGTGTTAAAACTTGACTGGCTGCTCACCTGAAGCAGAAATAAAAGAAAAAAAAATTACACTCACGTCCTCTCTGGGGAAAGCAATGTAACTCCCGAGCTGAAAAATAACAAAGAAAACTGAATTAATATACTTAACGTTTCGACATTTAAAGTACTTCTGTGTCTTTCTGGCTGATCTGTAGAGTTAAATGTTTCACCTGGACTTGACGAACTCCGTCTCGGACTCGTAGGTAGAGATCTGTTTGGTCTAGAAGGTACACCAGAGAGCCCTCAGGTTGTCTTCTAGCTGTAGCCGTCATGGTTTCATAAGACCTCAACACTGTCACCTACAAAAACAAAACACAATGTGAATTACTGTGCAGCTAAAACATGTATTTTTGTGTTTAACCTGAATACCCATTCATTAAATTCAAGGTTAATCGTTGAGGCTTTTAGCATTTTGTTCCAAGAAATCTATGAATCCACTGAAAGGGGCATTTTACACAAATTTTTTGTTCTACATTTTTATTTGTTATGCTCTACTCAAGGAGTTTTCTGATTCACAGTTTAAAAAAAAAATCTTATTTAATTTATTTTACACTTGCAGCCACTTCATTGGGTACCCAGGTTTAACTGCTTACTAACAAATATTTAATCAGCCAATCACATGGCAACAACTCATATAGGTATGTAGACATGTTCAAACTAAGCATCAGAATTAGGGAGAAAGGTGATTTAAGTGACTTTAAATGTGGTATGATTGTTGGTGCCAGATGGGCTGATGGACGTATTTCAGACACTGCTGATCTGCTGGGATTTTCCCCATACAACCATCTCCAGGTTTTACAGAAAATGGTCTAAAAAAATATCCAGACTGTTTCGAGATGATATGAAGGCACCAGTAACTCAAACTCATTACAACACTCATTACACCTAAGGTATGCAGAAGAGCATCTTCTACAGCAGCAGAAGTGCACACCAGGTGCCAATCCTGTCAGCTAAGAACAGTAGACTGATGCTGACTGCTGGCACTAAAACTGGACAACAGAAGATTAGATAAGAACATAGCCTCGTCTGATGAGTCTCAATTTCTGATTCAGATGGTAGGGTCAGAATTTGGCATCGCCAACATAAAAGCATGGATCCATCCTGCCTTGTATCAACAGATCAGGCTGGTAGTGGTGGTGTAATAATATGGGGGATTTTTGTCACATTTTGGCACTTCAGTACCAACAGAGCTTCTCAACTGAGCATCCACAGCCTCCTTGAGTGTTGTTGTTGTTGTGCATCCCTTTATGACCACAGTGTACCCATCTTCGGATGGGTGCTTCCAGCAGGATAACGCACCATGTCATGAAGCTCAAGTCCTCTCAAACTGGTTTCTTGAACGTGACAATGAGTTCACTGAGCTCTAATGGCCTCCACAGTCAGCAGATCTCAATCCAATAGAGCACCACTGGGATGTGGTATAATGAGCATTTGCAGCAACTGTGTGATGCTGCCATATTAATATTTTACCTTCTGTCCTTCCCTAAAAACCTACTTCCCTCTGACCAGCCAACTCCTAGAATCCCGCTTAGTTGTGTTCTTCTTGTGTTGTTGCTGGTTTTTTTTTTTTTTAATAGTTCACGATAGATAACAAGGAAAACATCTGACTGAGTAAAAGTTTTACTCACTCCTGAGGAGAGACCAGGGAGTCCAGGAGCTCCGGGAGGTCCCGGTGGTCCAGGGATACTGATAGCTGTCATTCAAGCACAGCCAGATGAGTTTTATTAAACATGGGCAAGTCACAGAGATGGAACACCATAATACTTCAGTATAAAGTACTCCAATGATAGTTATCTATGAGTACACTGCAAACGGGAATTGCCAACAGCTAATTCAGCAACTTCAAACTCTACATAATTGCCTAGATTGTTACAAAGCAAACCAAAATAACTGAGCTTAAAAGAATATACAAGAAGTGAGATTAATTAGCTTTAACTGTCATCACTGTTTGTTTTTCCTGCTTGCATTTTGCATCATAATAAATATAAAAATATTATCACACTTGAAGGCTTCCATCTGCTAGAGTACAATATGTTTTTGCTTTGCTCTTCGCATACAAGGCGAATTTCTGCAATGATAAGCAGCTGTTCATGCACAAAAACTCAGAGAGCCACTTTAAAGTGCCAGACTGAGTTTAAATGAAAGGAGCAGAAAGTAATTAATCTTTCAATATTAAATTCACCTCACTTCGGTGCATATTTGAGTCTTTTTCTAAGAAAACTCACTCTGTGTGCCCCTGTAAGTTCCATCCAGTGATGGTCCTGGAGGTCCAGGTGGCCCTGGTGGTCCAGGTGGTCCATCATACCCTCTTCCAGGTGGTCCAGGTGGCCCCTGGGGGCCTGTTGGGCCAATAATGGAGTCTCCTTTAGGGCCCTGATAAAGGAGGAGGACAGAGTTTGATTTACAGCATATTTAAAAGCATGAATGAGCAGTATGTTCTTCAAAGTGTAATCCTACTGGAGGTCCAGGCACTCCTGGGGCTCCGGCTCCACTCCCTCCATACCGGGGGTCATAATATCCTCCACCCGGTTCTCCTTTCTCTCCTTTCAAGCCAGTTTCACCTTTCAGCTCATTCTGGAAAGTCACAATAAAAAATATCATAGAAAACGAAAGCAAAAAAACCAAACTGATTTCAACAGATTAATCATAAAATGTAAGTCCTTACCCTTAAAGTGTAAATGTCAATATTTGACCCCAAACCTGGATTTGAAACAAAAATGCCCTGCTTTAAATTTGTCAGCATACAGGAAATATTAAACATTTACGTGGCTATACATGGTGGAGGAATAAATCTTATTACAGTAGAAGTCTTTCTGAAAGTGCTGTAGCTAAGCTCAAGGATATTATTATGCTCTTCAATGCCATGAGCCAACACAGTACAGAGCAGCTGCCTTTAAATCTCAGACTGCTACTTGTGGTTCCTAGGATACTTAAGACTAGATCACTCTTACAGATAGGGCTGGATCAGGTGACCCTGAACCATTCCTTAGTTATGCTGCTCTAGGCCGAGGCTGCGGGGGGGTTTCCCATGATACTGTGTTTTTCATTCACCTCTTTTCTCTCTCTCTCTGTGTTTACACACCACTCTTATATATGTCACATGTATTATTACTCTCTGTATCTCTTCCACAGCATGTGTTTTAAAAGAGTTTTAACAGGGAGTTGAGTTTTTCCTTCCTACTGTCGCCAAGTGCTTGCCCATAGGAGCTCTTTTTTTTTTTTTTAATTATTGTATGGTTTTCACTTCACAGTATTACGCGCCTTGAATCGACAGTTTGTTGTGATTTGGCAGTATCTAAATAAAATTGAATTGAATTTGTGCTACCTCGAATTTCAAGTGTCCCTGGTGGTCCCCGATCTCCTTTCTCTCCTTTAGCTGTAAAAAACAAACAAACACACATTAAACAACAGCACGGCATTTCTTCGCTCCAGCACTCCACCTAAACCTTTAAGTTCAAAATCCCTTCAGACAAACCATTATTTTCTCATTACCTCAACAGGGTGTTTATTACTAAAGGGGATTTTTTTCTATTCTCTTCTGTAATTTGTAGCAGGCATTTCTTTGTTTGCACTGACCGAACCTCCAGTCACTATTGGCGACCTGGTTTTAAGAAACTACTGGTTTTTAGCTGGGGAAACACAGCCGTCTCTTTTTGTTGAGAAATGAAAGACAAAACTGATTATTTGTCTGTGGTGCTATCAATCTGCTGCTGCAGGTGTCGAACAGAGATAAGCTATTTCCCCTTCTCCAGTTTTTATGCTAAGCTTAGGCAGGCAACCAGTCTGCAAACAACTGTGATTGGACTTAGACTGACTGCAATCACTCTCAGTCAGATTGTTGAAGCAAGTAACTGTTGTCTAACATATAAACACAGATTACAACACATCTGAGTACTCTGTGCACTCATTAGTGTCTCTTTGCAGTTGGAGACTCAAATCATCTGGTTGCCAACTGGTTGTATTCTGTTATATAAGTGCCAATGTATATTTGCAGGCAAATTGCCATCATGCAGCAACTACATCACTATTTCTGGAGGAATTACTGACTTTCTATTTTCGATCTATGAGGTTTGGAGTGGACTCTAAGTGAAAAATAGAGCACTATTCCTTTAAACCCTTCTTATACCCATAGCGTTTGAGTTTGAAGTGAACTCACCAGCGTAATTCCTGGAGTAATCATATACCTGAAATAAAAAGGAAAGAAGTAAGGAAATGTAACCCATTATTGACCAGTATATACTGTGCTACAGGAAAATCTCACGTCTGGACTCACTCCGAGCCTGTCAATGGGGACAGGAGGTCCTGGGGGCCCAGGGGGCCCTGGTGGGCCTGGTGGTCCCTGACACAAGAAATATTGATTACTGTTTCTACACAAGTTGAAAATTGGATTGAGTTCAGGGTCTGATAACCAGCCAAAGCCAAATCTTTAGCACTCACAGGGTATCCGTATCCAGATCCACTGCCTGAATCTCCCTTCTCTCCTTTGGCACCGTTCAGTCCAGGGCGACCCTAAGACAAGACAAAACATCCCAGTTAAAATATAATACAATTTTTTATATAGACAATGCACAAAATATACAAACTACAAAAAGCTAATTAATAAATAAACCCATTCAGTACAACTCATTTCTAGCTTCATACATCTCCATATTTGCAGCCATGATAGCAGCATGGAGAGGGATATTTCCCTACTGGCCAGTTGGCTGTTCCATCGCTCCAGTCAAAAACCCTCGTATTTGACAGCTTGCTATTAAACCTTTGTAAAGATCTGCTGTCAAGCTTACCGGTCGGCCCGGAAAACCAATCTCCCCCTTCTGGCCTTGAGGACCCTCTGGACCCTGGTGAAAAAAAATATAAATAAGCTTGTTATACTAATCTGATGCTGTTAGCTTGTTAAACATCTCAAAAATAGTGAGCTTTCAAAAATAAGATTACATACCATAATTCCCATTGGACCAGGACTTCCTCTCTCACCCTGTAAATTAAGACAAACACGCTTTAAACATCACACAGTGATCCATACGTCATTAAAGTTAAAATCCTGACACATAGAGCACTCTGCAGCTGTCATGAACCCTGGAATTTTGGGCCTGGGTTTTGTACTTTCTGTATTCTTGTTTTTATTGCATGATTCATTTACCGGCGGCCCTGTTAAGCCTCCCAGGTACAGAGGTCTGCCATCATCTCCCATAATGACGCCAGGCTCTCCTTTCTCTCCCTGAACAAAACAAAGCAATTACAAAAATACTACTGAAAACAGTATTTCAGTCACAAAGGTTTATTTAAATATTGCCGTCACTAAAGACACTGAAGTCCATTTGTTGCCTGTTATTTTAAACACAAACAACTGCATAAAATCATGTGGAAATTACAAGATACAGCATGTCACTGTTACAGAAGAATGAAAATAAGTCCTCTTAAACCATAATTATATGAACATGTATTAAATTCAAAAATAGTGTTTTACAAGATACACTGAATATGCATGTTTTAGTGTGTGAAATTAGCAAATGAAACCATGGATTATCCCTACCTTAGGTGCATATCCAGGCAGTCCTCGGTCCCCTTTGTCCCCTTTCGGTCCCATTGGGCCCTAAATCACATAATACAATCACTTCCTTTCATTCTTTTGCACCTTTCAGATTTCTCTAGGCTGAACTGTTTGATCATGGTGATACATACGGGGAACCCTGCCCTGCCTGGAATACCTGGTCCAATCTGAAGAAGAAAGGCAGTTTAAAAAATATTCTTTGAACTTTATGTTTTGTGGTGAGGTATATGGTGAGATTGTTCGGGGGCCAAAGGGTACATCCACTCACCTGCCCTGCTTCGTTCCAATAAAGGTCATTATACTAGCAAGACAAAGTTAGGTCAGTTAGTACGGATGTGAATGAACATGCTGTGGCGGTTAATGAAGATGAGCAACATGAGGAGCAAATGTGATTTCAACAGGCTGTCCTGTGCGGGTTAGTTTTATTGTGCATGTAAATGCAGGCTCATTCAGCCTCTGTACATTTACAGTTTGACTGGAGACTCACATCTCCTGCTGTCTGGTAGATGATCTGCCCTGGAGGTCCGGGAGGCCCTGGAGGTCCAGGTGGTCCGCCATCTCGTCCTGGGAAACCCTATTACAAATTAATTAGCAGACAAAAATGAGTGAATATGCAATATATTGAGAGCATAGAGTAATAGAGTCCCTGATTTAATGACCAGTATCATGGTCTCTCGCCTCAGCCGGCTCCTTTGACCCCCACCCTCCCAGCCCAACCTACCCCTAGCTTCTCCCATGCTGTTTATGTGCTTCCTAGGCTATTGCAGAGGTTTTGTAACCGTATACTGTGTATGTGTATGTGCATATATACAAAGTATGAGATGCTTTTTTTTCGTCATTCATCCCTATATGTGTTTGCTATTTCTTCATCTTTTGTAACGGCAGCGCTTCTCTGTGAGGCTGCAACGCCGCAGACCACTTGTCTCCCCATGTATGTGTTGATTGTCTTGATGAGTGTTCTGGAGCCTAAGTTCCCCAAAGGGATCAATAAAGTTTAATCTAAATCTAAATCTAATGCACTGTGCATCTGTTGCAAGATATACAAAAAACCTTTTTTGATATTGTTCTAACACCACAAGGAATGAGGGTTTTTTTAAGGCAAAATGCATAACTCTGCATATAACTCACCGTCTCTCCTTTCTCGCCTCTGTCTCCCTTTGAACCCTAAGAAATAAACAGAATACCTTATTCACAGACCTTATCATTAATAACACAATGTGAAATCTCTGTCTTTGACAAGCAAGTGTTATTTTCTAACCTTTTTTTTAAATTGTAAAACAATAGAAAATGTCCAATATTCCAATAAAACTTTGCTTTAGTGGATTTTGTTTTTGGACACAAAACAGCATCATTTTAATAAATAAATATGCATACACATACACACACATCTTACATGAGGATTAACAAAGCAACAACCATACCTTTCCTCCAGGTGAACCGTCCAAGCCTGGGAACCCAGGAGGTCCTCGTGGTCCTTCGGCTCCCTTGCTACCAGGTATGCCTGATAAACCTGGATTTCCCTAAAAGCATTATTTAAAAAATTCCCTTTACAGGAGTGCTGAATTCATAAAGGTCATTTATAAATTCACCAAACTTGGAACAGAAAGCTGCTATTAGCACTCTTAGTAAGACAAACTTTTAAAGACTTTTTTTCAATTTGGGCTTCTCACTCAATGAAATATCACTTTTACAAAAGCTTCACAAATTTGTGATTAACAGATGTCTATAAAACAAGTAAGTGAACCCATTGGAAATGTATAAAGATATCAATAATACACAGAAAGCAGAATTGACCCTGAACTCAAACCTTCAGGCACACCTTTTTTGTCTGATTCACATTCTTCTACTTAAAAAGGTTCAAGTGATGTGAGGTTTTATACTTTCTGTAATTAAGTCGGTAAATTTATGCAAAACAAAGAAAAAAAAAAGAGGATACCTTGCATGCTAAACAAAAACACAATTACTGTATAGAAAGCTGAACTTATTCCTGACTTTGGTTGATGTTAACTGTTAATGTACTATTTATGTTCTGAAACCTTAGATTGGTGAAGTTTGGATTTACACTGCCATGAAAATAAAGAGATAACATGTGCAAGCAATACAGTTTCTCTGGTATACTTACAGGATGACCTGCAACACCAGGTGGGCCCTGAAAGAACATGCCACAGGAAAGCATGAGATAGAGTATGAAGAGTACTGCGAGCACAGGAACAACAATCTCCCACATTTGTAACTGGTTACCTGTGGTCCAGGTTCGCCTCTGAGTCCAGGTGAGCCATTGAGTACCTCATATCCATCTTGGTCACTCTGCATGGAGAGCATTTAAAATAAAAAAAATGATCTCTGCTAGTTTATCATCCATTCAGCTGTTGTCTAAAAACTGCAACTAAAGTATAATGAGAACAAATCCATGCAGTGTTCCTATTTTCTTGCTTTATTGGCTTCTTTGTTTCATAAGACTGTCAGGATTGGACACCACTTTGGAATCGATATCACTGGTTGCTGCTGGCATCCTTAACTTATTTATTTTTGGCTGGGGGAGGGGGGGGGGCTTTACTGTGAATTAAAACTTGGTCAAATTTAAATCAACTTTGCTGCGCAAATCCTCTAAAATCAAAGAAAAGTTGAATTTTAAACAATTTTTGGGCTCTAATGCAATGAGACCAAACAGCACGATAACCAGAGCCTGTATGTTTCACACTCGAACAAATTGCTCTTCTTAGAACAAAATAAATAAACAAAATCCATGGCATAATCCTGAATGACTGTATTCCAGGACACTTTGTATACAGTGTTTATTTGGTGGCATCGCATCAAACACAATTTCTGTCACCTGTCCACAAAAACAAAAGAAAATCCCCAAAAAACAAACAAACAAACAAAAAACCCACAACTGAAGAATCTACTCACATAGCCGATGCGGTAAGGTGGCCCTGGTGGTCCAGGGGGTCCTGGTGGGCCCACTGGTCCCATTGGACCGGGAAGCCCTGCGAGACCAATCTGCCCTGGTGTGCCCACCTGTCCTGGTTCCCCCTGAGAACCCTGGGGTGGGAGGGGACAGCCGTGATGTCAGACTACTTTCAAAATCATATAAAGTGGAGAAGAAAAGTAAGATGGGAAGAGCAAATAGTGGAAAGCTGGCAGTTAAGCAGAGATAGGCATTTAAGATTAGATAAAGTTAGAGAAGACCACTATTGAAAAGTGAAAGTAAGCAGATGAGGGCTATGGTTAGCGTTTGGGGACGTACTATGCTCATTGTAAGTGCCTGCTTTTATAACTGGATTCTATGAGAGTTGCTTTGCATGATTCACTGTTTGACCCTTTATCACTTCCTATGTTTAAAACAAGCCTTTTTAGTGCATGTCACTTCCTAACAGCCCACTATCATATGATAGGCCAGCTTCTGGAAGCCTGCTGAGGGGCAGCATCCAGTGCTTGTGAGCAGTAGTGCCTGTTCTTCACAGGTGTGTCTGTACCAGGTAACAGTTATAATAGTTCCTAATTTTCAGAGCAGTCTAAAGCCTGAGATTTGACACACAGGAAGGATTAAAACTGTGTAATATTTAAATCTTCATTCATGATAGAAACTAAGGGAAAGCATAGTAGGTCCCCTTTAAATGAGGGAGGAACGGTCTTTTACGGAATACTGAAGGAGGCGCTTGGATTATGGGATTCTTTCACAGCCACGATGTTTAGAAAAATGATGTGAAAAAGAGCAAACAAAAAGATGTTGAAAACTTGAGGAAAGAAAAGTCAATCACCACAGCAGAGATGTGCCCCCAAACCACCAACCCCATTACATACCGTAGAGGATGGAGTAAAGAAAGAGAACAAGCCGGTGAAAATGTTGGAGCCTTGCGTGTCTTGCTACAGGAAAGCAGCAAAGAATGCGAAGAACAAGTTGATGGGCCACAAGTACAGCGTTTTCATACCAGTTCAATGGGGAGAATGTGCTTTTCAAGGGGGGAGTTTCAAGGACAGAAATTTAGATCAAACTCACCTTTTCTCCAGATGGTCCTGGAAGACCGAGGTCACCACTGCTACCCTGGGGCAAGAAGGCAAAACACACGATTTATAACCATACCAGTCATATAATACATTTAACACATGTCTATTGATTCATCAAATGTAGTCCAGGTTTCCGGGCTGTATTAACGTTGATTCCTCTTGAACATTTTTTTAGCCATCATGTGGTCAAAATACCAATTTTTAAATATTTTGGTTAATGGCTAAATACCTACAAAATGAATGAACTTCTCATTTAGATTTGAAATAAACGACGCCCCTTGTCGCCAAGTCTGTTAGAGACAACATTGTCTCTCGTTAGCACGTTGTGCCACTGTACAGCCCCGCAGAGAGGCTTGAAACAGCAGTAGTTTAGACTCTGAGCCTACTTTTACCTTTTCTCCGCTGGGTCCAGGTGGACCAGGTGGACCAGGAGGACCAGGAGGTCCCTGCAGCAGCAAACAAAAACACAGTCATTATTTGTTGCTTTTTAAAACTTTGCAGCCATTTATGACTACGATCCTGATTGGTGATTTAAGCTCATGCAACAGACTATGGCTGCGACTCACAGTTGCCTTCACTGTCATTGGTCTGCAGCACGTTTGAGGGGGAAAATGATAATGAATCAAATAGTTTATCTCAGTCAAAGTGAAATACTCACTGGCAAACCAGGGGCACCATCTTGTCCCGGTGGTCCAGCAGGCCCAACCGCTATTGGACCATCGGCTCCCACAGCCACTGAAGTGCCAGGGATCCCAGGAGGGCCAGGGAGGCCCGGTGGACCACGTGGACCCTGGATAACAAATCCGAACATGATTGTATTACCACCTCAAGAAACTAAATCTTTTTATTTATGAAAAAAAAAAAAAACATACCCGGATTTTATCCAAGTCTGGGAACCCCGAGCCCTCCATGTCAACAAATGTCTATAAGAAGCACAAAATGAAGTGAAAATTCTTGAAAGTTATGAAGTGAAAGAAAAGAGTGTGTGGAGCCTGGACTTACAGGACGATCACCAGTACCAGGTCCAGGAGGTCCTGGTGGGCCTGGGGGGCCTCTGGCTCCAGGCTGACCCTCTCCACGTTCACCCTGGAAAGATTTCAGGAGGATTACCCTACTGCACACAAAGCAGTGTGTCTTATTTCAACAGATTACTTAATTAGGGCACCTTTTCGCCTTTGGCACCCTGAAGCCCTGGAATTCCTGGAACACCCTGCGGCCCAGGAGGACCCTGGAAACAAAACCAAAAGGCCAAGATTACACTGATAATTTCTCAATCACGCTATCTACGGTAGAAAGGCCTGTGACTAACTCTCCTTTAGTAGAAATGTTTCAGCATGAAAAGAGGGAAACTCACAGCTCTTCCATCCTCTCCTGGATCACCCTGAAAGAGTAATGAACAACTTCTGAGCAACATGAACCCCCAAATACTTAAAAGGGTCATTCTAAATCTCTACTCACAGGCTCCCCATCAGCTCCTGGAGGTCCTGCAGCCCCATCTGACCCTGGCGGCCCTGGTGGTCCAGGAGGTCCGGCCATCTGCTGCACAATGGAACCATCTCCAAGGCGGACCACCTCAGCTGCAGGTCCTGGAAGACCAGGTGGTCCAGGAGGCCCCTGAGCCCCACGTTCTCCTTTTTTCCCAGGGTAAACTTTGCCGGCCTCGCCCTGTCAGGGAGAATGTTGGAAGCTTGGTTCTGGACTGGTTAGATCATATTCACACACAAAAATATGGTAGCTTTCCCTGATTCAGAACACAAAATAAGCCTTTTTTTAATCTTCTACTGGATCTCAGTGTCAGTTCATCCTCAGCCTGAAACAAGCTGTGTTAGCTCCTGCTAATAAAGCGCCATCCTCTCAACAAACTCCCTTTTTTCTGACTGGCCAATTTCCAGAAGCCTACTGAGGGGCAGCAGCCAGGACAATAACTAACTTTCAAATCTGATTGGCTGCCCCTCACAAACAGAAGGTTTAAATATCAAGTGGGTGTGGCTTCTGTTCTCACACCTAAAGCTGAGGATATCCTTTCTCTATGACATCACACAGAGTCAAGAGTAAAAAAAATGCTTCCAACCATCAAAGGTTTTTTTTTACGTACCTTGTCACCTTTTTCACCCTGAAAGACAGAAAGAAACAGATGAGTGTATCAGTCACATGGTCCCTCAACACATGACACTCAGAGTGGTGTTTTACCTTCTGTCCTTGGACCCCACCCTGTGAGGAGAATCCAGAGCCAGCGCTGACAGCTGAGTCTCCCTTTGGTCCCTCGGGGCCCTGGTCGCCCTTTGAGCCTCTCTCTCCTTTGTCCCCTTTTTCTCCTTTAGCCCCACCAGGACCTGAATTCATTCAGCAAGTTAGGAATATCTAGACAATAATCAGCTCCGTATCCAAGTGCAACATTTTCCAGTTTTTAATGTGATATGTGGAAATATAAAACCAGCATATATCACTGTGTCATTTCCTCTTATATATATTACATGGATATCAAGCAGCACAGCATCGGTGATGCTCGGCAAAAATTCCTTCACCATCACCACAAAGCAAAACGTGAAACTGTAACAGCAGCAATCACAACATGAAAGCACAGAAGATCCCCAGAGCCAGAGCCAAATGAGTCTAATAAGAGAAATCAGAAGTTTGTTTGGACTCAAAGTGGCTGCCATTTCTTTTTTTCCTCAATGAGCAGCAGTGTAGAGCTCAGTCCTGTAGAGGGCACCAGTGCACCGTTCACAGCAACTCTCCATTTGGACGCGCAGTTGAATCTTTTCCTCAGCATTTTAAATGTAACTTTTTACCTTCAATTTAACTGGTCCAAAAATAAAAAATAAAATCATTTAAAAAAAAATCAAAGAAACTATGACGAGTCACTCACAGTAATTTTTTTAAATTGCACCCTGTGGATCTGCGAGTTTGCTTTTAGTTAAAAATAGAGAGGGCAGAACAAAAGAAAAGTATAAGAGCGGTCAGATTATCACGGCTTACTGTAACCGCTGGCTCCCTGTTGAAGCTACATTTATTGTGTAATATGCTGTTTTCTATTGTTGGTGACGACTGGATTCAATTAGCCCAAGAGAATCACAACTGTTTATGATATTTAAACAATTAGGTTTAATCTAACTGCAAATGCAAACACAACTGTCCATTTTGGACCAATACATCATTCAGCTGACCTTGAAGATCTTGGATTGTTAACCTGACCCCACTCTGCACCCCTGCAAAGCTTTTTATCAGAATTCATTCAAAACTTTTTGAGTTTACAGACCAAACGACACACGAACGCATGCAAACTTTACTCAAAACATCATAATGTAACCTCCTTGGCCGAGGTACTGAACTGATCCAGGAAGTAAAATAAATGGAGGAAATAACACAATTAATGGAAAACATTAAACTGGAGATATTAGTTCAGTCTTATTTTATCCATTACTTGTTTGCCATTTTTAGATTTTTACAAGGTAAATGGTGCATTCAGTTGAATTTCTTCTATTGTGTCATTTATTTTTTCCTTCACTCTTTTGGATTTTGGCAGTTTTGGTTTTCCATAAATGTCTCACAGCACATTAAACTTGAATTATTAAAGTTGAGTGTTGTGGTAAAGTTAATGGGAGCAGACATTATGATAACGATTACACCGTTAAGACGCCATTTCTCACACAGAAATAAATATTGTGCCAACAAACAATGAATCAAAGGACTACAATCTACAGTGGCAATCCAGTGTTGCTCTCTCAGGGATAACAAGACTGGGCGCCACCGCACTGAAGCCCGCAGAGACGACGCTGGCGTGGGGATCGATCAACCTCCACCGATATGCTGAGCAGAATGAGAAAGCAGCCACAGCCAGAGCGCTCTTTCTTTACTGTGACAGGCAGACCACAGATTGATCAGGGCACAATCCTAATCTGATGAGCTGCCAGCCATTATCAGGACCCTTTTGCCCCCCCCGCGACCCACCTCTTGAGCCTAGTAATCCAGACCTGCTGTAGTCCTGCCTGCTGTAGTCCTCGGAGGGATGATACCTGACATCTGAAAACAACACAAACACACCTTTACCGTCTGCTCGGTGAGACGTTTTCGAGGAAAGATGGAAGAAGAAACGTTTGCAGCTCGTTTAAAAAAAAAAGGGATGTGCTTTTATCCTCCACCAGGTGGGGGGGCTAAAGAGCTTCTACTCACAAACACACAACAAATTTCTCCACACTGTCAGGTCCAGACAGGCACCCTGATGCACACATTTCTGGCTAAAACCACTCTGAGTCTACATGATGTTTCTTTGGCAGCGGCTGCTGTATGATTAAAAACTTCCATTACACAGCGTGGTTACACGACGAGCATCCCGGAAAAGCACGCCGAAGATCTGGAGTCATAAATGAACACACTCGCTCTTTACCTGTTTGTGTGAGTTTGTTTATGTGTGTGGAAATCAATGGAGGTTCAGGCACTGGACGGAAAGGTGGAGGGCTGGTCTGTGGAGGAAACAAATACAGCAGTTTCAAACATCTGGATAGTCACACAATGGAATGCAGCCACATCACATGCATTGGGTGCGACTTGTATTGTATTGTATTACATTTGGGCCAATTTCTGTGCACGATTGTGGACAACTTTTATCTTTAGCTTCACCTCTGTTCCCATCAGGTGGAAAAAGCAGACTTAATTATATCATGTGATTCATTTTAATTCTTCTTTTGTCCTCCACTTCATCCAGTTTCCTCAGATTTTTTTAAGGACACACTGCACACCATGCTGAGATATGCCAAGTTTTCAGCTAACAGTTCTTTGGGATCATGTTGTTGGTGTAAGCATATATTTTATGTCTGTCAAACTGAGTTATTGTTGCCATTTTTCATAGAGTCAATTAAAGAAATGGGAACAAATGGTGTGTTTTTGTGACAGGCAGCTAACAAAGTGCATAAAATGTCTTTTATGCGCTGACAACACTGGTTTGGTTCTTGAGTTGGGTGTCTTTTTTTATGGTCAAGTACAAGGACTGGACTGAAAATGAGTGAAAAAGCAGCCAATGTGCAATGAGAAACTTTCAAAGACCTTCAGAAAGCTCGGAGAAGTGTTGCTCAAGACCACTTTAAAAATTAGAACAAAATCTGGTTGCTTGGAGGCAAAATGTAAAGAAATGAGACCTTCACACAGCACTCTATGACCTTAATTTAAATAGGTACAGAAAGTGATTTAGTGCCTTCAAACAAAGTCCTACAATTGCCATAATGCAATTAGACCCTCCTGTTCCTGTTCCTCCTTTAATCACACACCTGTTAGTAACACATTGTCTCATGTTTTTTTAAACTCTGAAGCTCAGAGCATCAAAATCAGAGGAGTTTCATATCACGAGTGTTGGCTCACTCATGCATTCGTGTTAGGCGTCCACAAAAGCTCACACAGACCTTCACGCTGCCTCCTGTCAGCTTCCCGTCGCCCTCGCCGCTCCCAAAGTCACCAGAGGCCTGCGAGACAGAGAGAAAACTGTGTTTCACAAAAGCCTTCGGGTGGTTCGACTGCAATATTAGGAAATGCAAGGACTCACAGCGTCAGAGTCGTCCTCATCGTCACATAAACGCTCGGCTGCCTGAGGGTTTCCCACCACTTTCAGGTCGGCCATGTCACCCTGAAACGCACACACAGCGAATACGATCATTAGTACCATGAGATGCGCACAGTTTTTATGAGCTTGAATTGCAGTGATCTTAATTAATCACGCGAGTCCCCATCTAAGAGGTTAAAGGTGATTCTGCTCGTGCTGCTCGTGACCCTGACATGAACCTTCCTGTATGGGAGATATTACAGACAAATAAAGGAGGTCAGACTTCCAGATAACCTGATCTGTCAGCACACAGTGCATCATTCAGGCTTTTCCCAGAACCCCTGGGTGACATCTGGAGGATTCTTTGCTGTTTTTCACTTATTCCTGTCAGAACTGTGAAACATCTCATCAGTACTTTTCTAGTACCTGCTCAGTCGCGGTTCCAATCAAGCTGGGTTGAGCTGGAAAAGTGATGTCAACAGACTGCATGCCTCTGATTGGCCAGGGAGTGACATCACTAGAGGGGAAATGGCTACACAGTAACCAACACAGATGTTTTTGTGCTTGGTGCCTGACGAGAAGCCAGACTGACCGTTTGTCCTACAATTCCCATAATGCAATTACACCCTCCTGTTCCTCTAGAATGCCCATACAAATGATGTCACGGGACTTTCAGCCGTATTACTGTAAGGATACTCAATTGTGATGGAAAAACGACCAAAACCGAGTTGAGTCGACTCACGTAGGTACTAGTGGAAAAGAGTCATATGACATCACAACAATATCAATTATAATGCTCCAAGAGCAACACTAGCAATGGGATATCAGATTGTGCTTAAAAGTATGCCGAATTAGCAATGAGGACTTCCTGTCTTCAGCGTATATGTAGATGTAACTATGACTATTCTGTGATTTCTAAGAGCTTTTATGGAGTTTATGACACAAATGCTACCCCAATGAGTTTTTGGTCTCAAGAGTTAATTTAGGATCTTGCTAAATACAACAGGATGATTATTCTCTAAATTATGGTCCCAGAGAGAGTCAAAAAGGATATGAAGCACAACACGCTTCACTCTCTGAACGTCCTTTCTTGTCTTCATTGTCACATCCAATTTCAAACCACCAAGGTGGCAATGATTAAAAAAAAGCTCTAGACTGGACTTTAGTAACCAGCTGATAGCTCGCCAGTCTCAAGCAAATCACGCCTTATATTTTATAAATTTAATTTTTACCTAAAAATACAAGCAGCAATTCTGCTTCCTCTGAACAAAACCACTCTTGGAGAAGTTTTGCATTTCATTCACAAGTTTCGGATTAAGATTCAGGGGCTTAATGTAAAAAACGCACCATCATTAAGGAACACAGAACCTTTCGCTGCATATTTTGAATATGAAAGTAAATTACAAAGGTCGCGTCTTTGTTAGGATCCACTTTAACATTACCAGGAACTTGTCACTGTCGGCTCCTCCTGCGTGACCCACAAAGATCCCCGACGCAGGGTCCAGCTCCATGGGGTCCGGCGAACGCTCGAACTTAACCACCTGTGGCTCAGAGTCGCAGCCCTGGTAGAAGGTCACCTGGTCCTCCAAGATGGACAATGAGAAGCGACTCCAGGTGTCCACCATGCTCGGCACCTCAAAGCTGGCCGCCTCGTACGAAGCCTCAGAGTCGGGCTCGGTGTAGAATAACTGCACCTTCTGACGGCCAGACTTGACCGCACTGAGCTTGACGCCGACGTACATGATCTTCTGAGTGCCGTCTGTGATGGAGAAGAGGACGGAGGCGGCAGGAGTGGAGGGCTTGATGTAGAAGAGGAGGGAGAAGTGGCGGTAGAAAGGGTTGGGCACATGGACCAGAGCCAGCTTGCCCGGCTCCAATGAAGGCGTGAACCTATAGACGGGCTGCCCCGTTGGTCCGAAGGCGCTGGTGAACTCGTCTAATGGAGGCTCTCCAATCAGCTGCAGTAAAGTGATGCTGCTCTCTTCTGTGTGAGGGAGGTAGACAGGAAATGAAGGTTTAGTCAGTGCACACATTGGAAGAAAAATTCAAGTGCTGCTCTAAACAAAAACCAAAAAAAAGGAAAGAACTGCAAACAAAATCTGCCGGCTTCATTGTGAGAAATTTGTCGGAGCTTGAGGCACAGGAATGATCAGCAAATCCTAATCAAAGGAAAACCCTTAAACATACAGCAGCATTTGGCTTTTATTAATAGTGGTTTCCTTATGAAGCATTTTCTTTTTGAGTTTGTAGTTTCATTCACTTTGTAAATTATGGTCATGATCAGAGAGAGAGAGAGAGAGAGAGACACCGGCTTCTACTGTGAGAACACATGAACTTCACAAACTCAGTACTTTCCACTGTGAGACGCACTGAGCTGCGAGACTGCAGTAAAATAGCTGCTAACTCAAGTGACCCATGATGAGCACGTATGGAGCAACGAACCCTAAACCGCACTGACCCTGCAGGTCGCACAGTGAAACCACAGAGCCTAAATTAAGCAACGAGGGCGAATTGAGAACAAAACCGACCACAAACATGGTTACAACAACACATTTATGGCTCAGCATCTGTGAGACTTTGAGAGTGGGTCGCATTAATGGTAAAAAAAAGAAGGCATTTCAATTCCCATAGACTGAAATAGCACAAAAGGGAAATGAGCAGCAGAAGCCTCGAGATAGATGACGGCATAAATCGGCCTCAGAGGAGAGAAACTGCATTTTTTTTTATTTTTGGCCCAGCAGGATTTCAGGCCTGCCATTGCAATCTGTGCATTAAAGGGTTACAGAGGTCCCGAATTTCTCAACGATGTGAATGTTACGAGTTCAAGCACGGTCATTATTTGGAGCTGAGGGTTTTGGAGGCTTTTTTTATTTTTTTAAACCTTCTACCTGCTTATCGCGCTGTCATGGAAAGTAACAGGATAGCCGGCTACTGGCCAACTGCAGTCGGCCTGCAAACACTCGACCTGCACAGCAGCCACAAAAAGCCCGGCTCCTGTGGGACTCTGGGATTTGATCCAACTGGAGCTTGAGAAGGGCAGGGTGGAGGGCTTCTCAGTGAAGGCACCTGCTATTGGTTCGTCTCACGGCGACACAGCTGCTGCAGCTGTGAGCGAAACCATACATTTGTGTATATTTATGCGTTAGAAAATGATAAATGACAGCTAAAATATGAACGTACAGTTAATCAAAAGTGGTACACTAAAAATGTTTTTTTTTTTAAAGCCGAGCCCCGACTCCAATTCCACATCTGGAAGCTGTCCGGTTGGGCCACAGCTCTCCTGCTAACCCGACCCTTCGGCGCAGCAACAGCCAAACCTCCCACGAGCAAGCCTGATGTCTGCCAGCAACATTAACATTGTGGTTTCAAGACCATTACATAACAATTACGCAAAGTTTTCTAATTTCTTTATCTGAGCTGCAATCTCAGTCTCAGGCTCTTAATTTATTTTGGGGGTTTTTTCCCTGTGAGCCAGAATGCAATGGAAGTACCCGGGAATAAAGAACATGCTTATTTAAAGACTTCTTCCTTATTATTATTTTACCTCCTCAGGCACTGTAATATAAATCAATAAAGAAACGTCTTTAGATTTCATGCAGCGCAAAATTTTTGTTTTTGTTTGTTTAAATAATTTGCTAACAGGGTTGAAGGATGCGTCAGCACAGAAACTACAGTTGGTCTCAGTGTGTCTCCTGGACGGACCCCTTTCATTCCTCAATGGCTACCCACTTCCCACCTGTGGCCCCCTAAAGCTTACTGTTTATGATGGCTCAGGATTTAGAGCAGGTTGTCTACTACTCAGAAGGATATACTGAACCCCAACTACCTCCTAATGCATCCATGAGGTTTTGCATGTGTGTGAGTGTGGCAGTTAATGTGTGTATGGATGCAGTTTGCAGTGTTAAAAGTGCTTTGAGTGTAAGGGATGAATTATAATCCTTTTATTACGGACTAAAGCGTCGAGGTCTGAACCTGCGTGTCAGGTTATCGGTTATCCGTCTCTCTGTGTGAGCCTGTTAAAAAACCTGATGACCAGGTGTGCAAGCACGAGAGAACTAAGCTCAGTGTAAAGGAGTCTTTATGCATCGATTACATTCACTGAATTGCACGAGAATAAATTTGCAATGGATGAATGTTAACTAAGATGGAAATATGGCCAAATTAGACAATTTGGAAATTTTGACTAGTTAGATTTGTCAGCTGAATGATTCCAGAGGGACATGCCAAAGTATGCAGAAGAGCATCTCTGAACACATCGAAGCTACAAGCAGATGGGCTGCAGCAGCAGAAGACCACACCAGGTGGCACTCCTATTGGCTAAGGAAGGAAGGAAGGAAGGAAGGAA
The DNA here is from genome assembly GCA_015106715.1 of Bujurquina vittata. Lineage (NCBI taxonomy): Eukaryota > Metazoa > Chordata > Actinopteri > Cichliformes > Cichlidae > Bujurquina > Bujurquina vittata. The sequence goes on from VUQK01020196.1 coordinate 32,405, forward strand.
GGAAGGAAAGAAACTGAGGCTACAATTTTACAAGATTAGAAAACTGTTGCCTGGTCCGATGAGTCTCAGTTTCTGCTGCCACATTCAGATTATAGGGTCAGAATTTTGGTGTAGTTAACGTGAAAGCATGGCTCCATTCTGCTTTTTATCAACAGCTCAGGCTGATGGTGGTGTAATGAAGTGGGGGATATTTTCTCGGCACACTTAGTACCACCTGAGCATCATTTAAACACCACAGCAAACCTGAATATTGTTGCTGAGCATGTCCATCTCTATGACCACAGTGTGCCCATGCTGGATGGTTGCTTCCAGCAGGATAACGCACCATGTCACAAAGCTCAGATGATCTCAGTGAGTTCACTGTAAATCCATTAGAGCACCTTTGGGACGTGGTGGATCGGGAAATTCATAAGGTAGTTCCAATCAAGTACTAGCAAGGTGTACCTAATAAAGTGACTGGTGAATGCAGACCATAATATAAAAAGCACAACTTTAAATTTATGAAAAACATGTTAAAACAATGCAGTTCCATTGGACTGGCAAAGGAAGAAAACGTTTGGCTCAGTTATTGCTACATTCTGATTGGCGCATTTAAGGATGTGAAGCCCCGCCTACTCTGAATGAGTCATAAGGACTGAAACAAACAAAGCTAAAAGGAACCACAGAAATCTGGCGTGTGCAAAAAGCAAAGCTGTTGCAGCTTTTGCAGTAAATTACATTCCCGAAGGAGCAAATTGCTCACATTGAGACGCTGTCAAAATAGTTTTTTAAGCTCTTAAAACATCGACTCAGATCTCTGCACGGCTCACTTTTGAATAATGAAATGCACTTTTTTGTTGCAGCCGACCATAACAGACTTCCTTTCTCCTCCCCAACAGTCCCCACTGTATCCAAGAGCAGCCCCTGTAAGTGTTTCACAGCCTCAGTGACCTCATGCTCTTGGTTATGGGGGATTACCGGGGGTGCCATGTCTGTATTTTCCAACATGTAACTGCAGAGAAATCCGACGCCTGCCTGTTTGGCCGTGTGAAGAAAAAGACACTGGCAGCGGGGAGAGGCACAGACTGACAGATGGACAGGGAGGGAGGAAATGCGAGCCGGATGTCCATGGGAAAGTGGACCATGAGGGACCCTTAATGGGACAAAGCGGACGGGCTCAGCCCGAGCCGACTCAGCATGCCAGATAAAACATGCTGAAATGTCACAGTGGAACTAATGAAGTGCCCCAGAGGGTCGGAGTGTGGAGGGCTTCCCTCTCCCTGGAGGAGGAACACAAAGATTTTTTTTATGCTTTCCTGCAAAACCTGCACAAGCCTCTTTTTTTTATTGCAGTAGAAGTAACCACGCCGTGTTAAATTACAAAGTAAGATGGGCAAATCAGTGCAAGTGATGGTTTGGAATTTAAAAAAGGCCTAAAATAGAGAAAAATGTAAGACGAACTGCTCCACAGACTGAGAAGCTACATTTAACTTCACCCTCATTCTTTTCTGCTCGGCCTGAAATGTCCTTACTGGTGAAAGCCACTCTCGGCCTGCCATAATTACACCAAAGCATCTGCTGTGTACGAGCAATTCCAGTAATTTCGGTGTTTTGCATGAGGAACACTGTGCCACTATCCAAGTATTCCTGAAGCAGAGCTTGATGCATCTGCAGCAGAAAGCCACAAGCCTTAATTGTGGGAAAGTGAGGATGCAGATAAGAAGCTAATTCAGGGAATCTTTACTTCATTCACAGAGCCAACACGAGAGCCGCCCTGTTAATGAAGCCGAGCCCGGCTGTGGCTCTGCAGTCCTGGCATCGCTTGACACTTCAAACAGAGGCTGTGACACCTTCAGCCGGCCTCTGATCCCCTGACAGACTTTAATCCATGTCTGAATGAGCCGAGAACCTAAAGCCAATTAAAGTTGAGTGACGGTGCGGCTCAGATGACATCAGCTGGATTCTTTCCTTTTTGTTCCCATCTCGCTTCTCCAGGAGGCAGACGAGCTGAAAAGGTCGGATTTCTTGGCCGCCGTCCAAAACAAATGAGAAGAATTTGAGAAAGATGAACGGTGACAGGTACCACTGGTTCATATTTTAGCTTGCAGCACATGTTGAAATGTATGATTTATCCTCCATATTCCTAACAGGACCCTATTTCAAGCCCACACTGTTACATTTTAAGTGGGTGTTACTCTTACTACTACTAATTTGCTGCAGGGTTACTGCTGCTGTCTCGATGTGTGTGTTAGAGGCTGGATGATGGAGTTGGAATCAGTCCCCTTTAATAATGTAAAGTTTCAGCTGCTGGTTGGACTACTTTTTAATTCTTATGGAACAAAAATAATGCTGAACTTTTTTTGCTTTGCAGGTAGAGGCTGAGAGGTAAGCTGTTTCACTGACCCAGAGGCCCTCTCGGGTGGGTGTAGACCTTTTAACCTCAGTACCAGCTGAAAAAAAAATGTGAACTTGGTGTCAGATTTATAAATGACACATAAATGGTCCAAAAAACAGCTTAAATTGCTTTTAAGTTAAACAGTGGGTAATTCCCCACTGACATAAAAGTCTTTTTTCACACTTGTACCCCATTCAGAGCCTCAGCTCATCTTCTAATGGTCGGCAAAACACTCAATTACCACCCATCAAGTGCAATTGGCTTGAGAGGGTGGGCGACTGGCCGTGCCCTCTGACCCTTGGCAGAGACGTCGAGCCTCCCCGTCTCGTCCCGCCACAATGCTCCCTTGTTACCGCACCCAACACCGCTGCTCTTTCTCACAAGCGGAGCACTCAATCTCTTTTCGGAGCAGACCATTTTCCCACCCACAGCGGTTATCAGAAATGCCTTCCACAAGCTTCACCCACTTCCACCTCCACCACAGATGGCCTGATTGTTTCCTCCCGCTCTGGGAAGCTTAAACCGCATCCATCTCTAAGTCTACACAACACACCAGCTGATCAGAAATAATGACAGGGAGATAACCCGGGACAGAAAAGCGTGGCTGGCATGCAGGAGTAGGATGTGAGGGGAGCGATGGAAGGATTATTGCCTGCTGTAAAACACAAAAAAAACCAGCCTATATATAAAGACAACATCGCCACTGAGAACTTAAACTGAGTATTTATGATCAAATGTAGCCTCATGTCCTTAAAAACTACTAAAAATAACCAGGTTACAAAACCCTAAATCTTGTACTTGTTAATTTGTGCAGGTATTTGGAAATTCACAGCCAATAAAAAGTCTGATTAACAGCCACAGGGACAGTTTTAAGCCCGTACTGCCTGTGCAACAACACAGTGTAATAATTTCCACTTAAAAAGCCAGTTTGACTTCTCTACCTCATACCGCACATTCAGGAGCCCATTGTAGGGTGTAACGTACCAATGCTGGTGTTTCCAAGTAAAACACACAATAAAGACAGTTTTATTAAAATTATTAAGCTATTAGGAATCAATAAACACTGCAAAAGTTTTGAAACTGAGCCATATACCATTCCTTGCTCAAAGTATGTGTTCATAAAGACCCGACTACCCTCAAAGAGTCTGCATGCTTGCCTTTGCTGACCATTACTGACTCCTCGCACAACAATGCAGATGACGAGACAATCCCACGGACCGTGGCATGCAGCCTGGCGACAACAGCGTGAACGGGTGTATCGTCATGCATCGAGCGGAAGTGACACCACAGCAGGAGCAGCATGAGTGCTTTTGCATGTTGTGACCCAAGAATTACAAAATGTTTCTACTTTACATTAATGAAAACCATCTTCTGTAGTCGAGGTTTTGGAATTTTTGCTGTCGCATAAATGAAAATAATGACTTAAATGAATAAAACGCATCTAAGATAATGTAGAAATGTATATATTTATATAAACTATGATATAGCCTGACTTTCCTGCAGTCTATTTATTAATAATTTGTTATTCCAATGTACATTTTTAGTAGTTTCTGTTTTGTTTTCAAATAACCCTAACACTTATTTTCAGAGATGTGAGCACCTGACTGAAAGGTGCCTTTTGTATTCTCAGCAAAAGCAAAACAATGTAAAAAATAAACGTATTAATCTTAAGGCAGTTAAACTGACAAAAATCCAAAAGTAAAAGTAGAAAAAAAATATTTGTCTTACATTTTATAAATCAAATAATGCTTAGATTTACTTTAAACATATTGATTCCATATATTGGTATATTTGTTAGGTTTTTTTATTTGGTAGTTTGGGTCCTCCATAGATATTGGGTATTTACTACAGTGAACATACCGTCTCTTTATTTTTTGATATATTGCAAATAAAATCGATCTGCACTTAAAATGTTAAATTTAAAAACAACCTGAATGCAAGAACGTTGATTGAAGGCCTTTGTGGCCTCAGAAGGAGACGTTAAGATTACAAGCTCGAAACTGGAGGAAAATCTGCGGGTGTGTCCTGCTTAACCTCTGAAACACGCTGATGTTGCATTGTGGGTAATGTAGGCACACACAAAAAAAAGAAGCGAAGATGGTTCTCATGCATCAATTTTGATGTTTTCTTTGGAATTACACACAAAGAAAACTTTAACTAAATTGCAACTGTTTGATGATCACAGATGTGATAATTATAATTTATAAATATTACAAAATTTTCTGCCTTGCATTGAAATAATTAAAATGTTGGGATCATGGTAGCGGTCAAATGTATTTGCAGCTGTAATGTAAAGTACCTGTCATCATATGAGCCATAGTACTTTAGGTTAAATTGTAAAAACATGCAAAAATCATGTTTAAAGTGAATTGTGTGACAGCCAAAGACGATCAAAGCATCAATAATGTGTCTGGACACCAAAACACACACACAGACAGTCCGGATTCAAAATGTATCATCACACAGGATACATTCTAACCCGCCAGGGTTACCTTTCCAGGTACTAACTGACACGCACACAGGACGCCCATGCGCTCCCTCAGGGAGAAGGTCACACTCCACCGGGAGACGCCCGTTTTCCAGGGACGCCCAGCAGCTGTCGCGCAGTGCGTGGCAGAAGCTGCGGCAGGGCAGGCGAGTGACGGGGGGTGGGCACCTGGGAGTCAGGAGGAGGCAGAGGAACAGCTCTGCGCTGTGGTGGCATCCTGCCCTCGTCAGCCACGCCCACTCCTGTAGGGTCGCCCCCACCTCCTCCACCGCAGTGTGGTTGAAAAAGTTGGGCAGCGAGAAAACGTTTAGCCGTCTACAAACGGGCCAATCAGAGGGCACTGGGAGACAGGGCGGGTCACTGGTGCGAACCTCATTCATTTTAGAAATGCCACCTGAAATCAGCACATCTGACCCAGATCCACCCCATTCCCCACCCCCAGACCCCTCCTCCACCCTCTCCCCTGAGAACCTGCCTGGCTTCATCGTCACGTGAGGCGTCTCCGTCTTCTCCATCAGGCCGCCGCTAGCAGTCCAGGTGGTCGTGGTCGCGTCCCAAGCATTGATAAACTTACGGATTCCTGTGGCCACGTTGAAGATTTCTTCCCCGATCCCCGACAAGTTGTCATCCTCTTCTTCCTCCTGTGCACCGCTGGGTGTCACGGAGGGCCTTTCCTCCTCTGCCGTTCTACCAGCCGGTGTCATGGTAGAACCTTCTTCCTCTATTGTACTGGTAGTTGCTGTGGTGGCACCTTCCTTCTCCTGATGGGCACCACTGGGTGTCACGGTGGGACCTTGAACCTCCGTCTCTGCAACACTGACCGTCACAGTGGCACCAGCTTCCTCCACTTTTGCACCAGTGAATGTCCTTGTAGCACCTACCATCTCCCCCTCTGCACCACTGGGTGTTGTGGAGGAGCCTTCCTCCTCTATCGCAGTACTAGCTGCCATGGTGGCACCTTTCTCCTCTGTCTTGGTGGCATTTTCCAGTTCCATCTTTGCACTGCTAGCTGTGGCTGTAGCCCCATCCTCCTCCTTTATTGTGCCACTGACCGTCGTCGTAGAACCTTCATCCCTTGCTGTATAAACAGGTGTGGTGGTCGCATCTAACGTCACCGATTCTGTTGTTGTTTTTTCAGTTTTGTAATTCCAGAACCAGGCCTCCAAGCTCCCAACACTGAGGATGAGGAGCAGAATCGGAGTCTGGAGCCTCCTCCACATGACGCTGGCTGCAGCAACAGTGCTCTCACTGTTTCCCCAAAGCACCACCTGTTAGCCAGCCGGTTAGCAGTTAAATCCAGGCTGTTCAAGGGCCACTGAGTATCCAGTGAATGAAAGCAGAGGCATAAAAACTGCTCTGGGACCCTCCCCGCAGAGCTCCCAGTGCAAACTCCCTCCAAAAAAAAAACAAAACCCCCCACCCCCCCCCACCCCACCCCC
>VUQK01020204.1:0-10904 GCA_015106715.1 Bujurquina vittata
GTAAACTGTAACATGACTGTTCGATTGAGGCAACACATCAGCAAGGTGGAAACTTTTTTCATCAAGTGGACTTTTTGATTATCAAAGGTCTGCTGTTGAGAAGGTTTCTCTTCTCACTTTAGTTGATTATTACTGTATGTTTTGTGCAAACAGACAAAGCTGTGTGTGGGATGTGCTTTTAATAAATCTACTTTGGTGAAACTCGACTTATTTATTTCGGGTGTTTCTTGAATCAGTGACTCTTATATTTCACGAAAAGCAAAATCCTCACATTATATGTTTTCCTGAACTTAATGTACATGATGATAGGGTAAATGCACATGCAGAATCCTGTCAGTATGACACTATTGCATCATAATTATGGCTGCATTAAGTATCAGTATCAGCTTATTGTAGAAAACTACAATGCATACACTCTTTATCTGGGAAGTAGCTGTTATTAGCTTTGACATAATTCTGATTTAAAAAGTACTGACTTTACATGTGAAATGTGTGGAGCTACGATGGCAGGGTTGGCTGTATTGGCATTATATGAATATACATCAGTCTCCACTCCCTGACTGCACACCCCTTCACATCGACTGCCATTGCCCTATGGCAGATTCTACTTCATCCTAATTAGAATTAATAATTGAAAATAGGAAATCAATATGTGCAAATTAAGTCTGGTAACAGTTGGTATTGTCAGGTTGACATTGTTTTTTTGGAGGGACCATGCCATTCCAGGTGACTGATTTACTGTTGTGCACTATGTCTTTGAAGTACTACAATCATGGCTTTATTTATTCGCAGGTCACTGCATATTGTTGTGCACTGTAGATAAATGTCCGCCTTTGCTCTGATTGCCTTTTTTTTTGTTGTTGTCCTGTGGCAAGAGAGCAAAGGGTTTGTTTTCTGCAGGACAGTGTGAAGGGTAAATTATTAATTGGAAGGAGCAGTGGGCTGTGTAACAATTTGCTGATCCAGAGGCTTTCATGAGCCGTGTCAGGTTCTGTTGAACAAGTGACTGGTTTACTGCAATGAGGCAAAGCATCTCTCGCAGTCTGCTTGCATTACTGTTCAACATGGGCAGCTTTATTAGAAAATGAGGGGCACTATTTTTGGTAGCATTACTTTTAAGTGCTTGTTTAGAATAACACATGAGATGACCTGGCCTTGTCTGTCTCAGTCAGCCGCTGGTCCCGTTAACCCTGTTAGAGCCGTACTGCAGAGGAGCTGGCTGCAGTACTTCTATTGATCCATGTTAACATCCCATAGAGTAGAACTCAGACAAATGATCAGATCCTGTTCAGGATAAACAACCAGGCTAGACTTTTTAATCGGTAATGCATAGTCCTAAAAGAATTAAGTTATTCACTCATTAGTTTTGTGGCTCCGAGTAGGCAACAGTCAAATCTCGTTAGTTCTTCTGCAGCTTCAAGGTGGTATCAGGAGGAAGTGTACGGTGCATTATAGTGAAATCTTTGAGCAGCAAACTCTGCTCTGAGTCCTTGCATTGTTGGCTTGGTTGCATGCTGCTTTTCCCCCTGGGGAAATGTGAACACACAGGGTCTCAGCTAAGATGAATTAGGGCAGGACAAAAGACACGCCCAACAGCAGAAGCCGCAGCATACTGTTATTCCAGTTCAGCAGAACGGCGCCCATAACTATTGGCAGGTTCTTCTGTATATTTAGACATTCATTTGTCAAGTTCTCGTGGATGTATCTAAACTTTTCACTCGTCGTGCCTGGGTTTTCTGGGGACTAATAAATAACAGCATAATAGGTGTCAGCAGAACATGGAGGTGCCAGTAGGACCTGTCTTGTAGCATATTGGCTGCTTTCACAGCCCCAGGTTTAACAAAGCTCAGAGACATTTATCACTCAGTGCAAATTTACCACTTTACACAACAATCATCACTTTCCCTCAAGACCCGGTCTCAGCCCTGTCTGCTTCTCACTCAGTTAGTCTGCATCAATGAGTCAGGGAGCTGTGATGAATAGTTGAATGTTGAGTCTGGCTTTTCTTTTCTTTTTTTTCCCCTTCTTTTTTTTGAATAACTCCTTTTGCAAATAGCTCATATTGACTGAAGAGCAGAGTATTACATATTCTTGTGTCAGCTAAATTGTACGAACAATTGTTTCATTGTTCCATTTTTTTAAGTATAATTTTAACATTTAAAATGTCTAAAGAAAGTCTGTCTCTTTATGCCATTTTTAAGTGGTGACTTGTCGGCATTAATTCTGGCCATGAAGTTTAATTTGAAAACTCAGATCTGTCAAGGAAAGAAGAAAAAAGAACAAAGCTAGTGGAACAAAGTGCGATTCAGACAATATGAAACTGCATTCTTCTCATGAGGCAATGCAGGCGACTCATCAAGACAATGAGTCACGCTGCTTTGCTTTGCTACAAGCTCTGCTCAAAAGTAAGCGTGGAGTAAAAGGCTCTCAGGCACCAGAGCGTTTCCCCTTCTAATGTCTTTAGTTAAGTTATTCCTCAAGTGTCAACATTGTGTGTTAATAATAGTTATGTGACAGTGAGTGACTCAGGCAGTGGGGAGTGAAGTCAGACTGCCTGCCAAATATTCCAATAGCAATAATGTGGCTTTTACAGTTGGAGTGGGCAAAGGAGAAAGCAACCGTCTGCACCATCCACCACAACTAGCCAGCATTTATACTATAATTGCAATTGAAGTTTGCTTTTCCCCTCCGTCGAGCTGAATAAATGATGTCTAAAACTTGGGTGCCATTTGAATGGTGAAAGATATTTTGTGTTTAAAGAGCTTGACTGAGGCCTTCATTTGGAATTTAGTTTTGAGAAGCTTATGGCATCTTTCTGTGGCACCGACTTCTCCTCACCGAGAACAGTGACAAACATTTTGCTGCAAGTTGCCAAGTTTAGGAGAGCTCCTGAATGAAGTCAGCTGCTGAAAGCTGTTTGGTTTTAATCCTGTTGCAGCCAGGCTCTGATTATGCAGGCTCTTGAGCATACTTCAAAGCTCAACACCACCATGATGGCTCTCTCAGCCTATTCTTTGGACATCACCTTCAGAAGTTTACTACCTGCCGGTAGCCCTTCGTGATCTGTTTTGTTCCAGCAGAGGGGATTTCACTCAGCATCCTGGGATTGGACCTTTCCCTGTGTGTGAGGTTTTCCACATTCTAACTGTTATACATTATGAGCTCTGAGAGTTCAGGCTGGATGGCATATGTGTCCTCTGGTTAGGCGGAGTGACCCAGGCCAGACCAGTTAATGGCTTGGACTGCATCTTCTCCAGTTTCAGACTGTAGGATTTGTTGCCTACAGACCAAAAACCCACAGGGGTCCTCATCACCGCACACAGTTTAGCTGCTCTCTCTGAAAGCTGAAGCCTTCATGCTACATGCTGCTTTCTTCTGCTATTTCTCTCTGTTTTTGCCCGCAGCTCATCATGAACTCTGACTCCTTAATCACAGTTAAATGCTATCAGAGCTGGAAAGTGAGAGACTACTGGGTAAAGTTTCCGAACCTCCACACAGGAAAGAGACAGCAAGATAATGGGCTTTGCTCTCAATGTGCTGAGGCCTCTAACTTCAAGCTAAAGGAGGTTTAAAACTTCAAATGGTAACAATTGTTGAGCTCCTAAGCGCCAAAAAAGTCTGCAAATTAAGCACTGGATAGATTTTGGTTTATTCTGGTTCTCTCTACCTCTCTGGTATTTATGTATTTATCTTTTTAACTGACATCATATTTTGAATTATACATGTAAGAATGTAAAATGCTCTCTCTACTAATGTGGTCAAGATTTGAGCTGTAGCCAGAGATGATGATGCCTCTAAGTTGTATGGACGCTGCCTATTTTTTCTGCTGTGCTGAGGGAGCAGTGTTGAGCAGAGGAAGCCATGATGAGTGCTTATAGACTGCTAAACCAAGTTGCAGTTAAGCTGCTCATCCATTACCACCACCGCCTGCACACCCCTCAAGTTTAATGTGCCAGGGTCGTTTGCGTGGCAGCAGCTCAACCTTCAGGGAGCTCATTCATGCCAGACTGGAGGCCAGGAGCCGATTAGATCAAATCAGCGAGAGCCCTGTAATGTAGCCTCTAGTCTGTCCAAACGCAAAAGCAATACTGCACCAGCCCAGTGTTTCGGGACCCCCTTCAGGGCAGACCTGTCCGTATCAGTGAAGGGCTGATCATCTTCCTGCTGCGTACCTGGAAAAACAGCTTTCAGTGCCGACCATGAAACGGAGTTCATTATGCTCCAATTCTGGCTGATCACAGCTCTGGCAAAGTGAGCATACAAGGATGGGGCTCAGCACTTTTACATTTTCAGCTCAGGCTGGGTTGGTGTGAGAATCAATAGGGGAATATTCACCATCCTGGCTGCTGTGTTGGTCTGGATCTCAAGCTGAGCTTTTGTGTGAGTCAGTACAGCTGCTTATGGCGAGACAGTGCCATATCAGTCACTTAAATCATTACTAGAATCTCAAAAGAACAATTGGTAGTGAAGACTGCTTACTACCCCAACTCATTGTTGATTGTTTTTTCATGCAGAATGTGGCTGTCGATCACTAGTTGTTTACGTGATTATAGGACTAATTGAGGTTTTCTTTTTACTGACGAATTCCCAAGAATGTGGAAATCACTTGTTTTACATCACTTAGTAATCCCACTGAATTTAACACTGCTGAACATTGCAGCTAGAACGCTGTCTCATTCAGGTGTTGTTCCAAATTAAACTTTTCTGCTGTATTAGTCCAAGTTCAGCGTAATGAGGCAGCTAGTGCATTTTGAAAAATGAGTACTTATGAACAGTTACAACAGTCTAATGATTCAAGTGTCTCAAGTACCTTATTTCTTTTTTCATTTTGACAGCTGACTGCTGAAGTTCCACCTGAAAAAAAGGCGTTAAAAACATTAAAGTACCAAACTGTTATATATGAAAAATTATTTGTTCCTCGTGTTAATCTTTGAGTCCTCCTTTGCTCTTTTGTATAGTCACTGAAAGGTGTGAACAGCTTGCACATGTGCTTCCCCTTTTTGCAGATTAATTTCAGGGTGTTATTAAGATTTTTGTCTGTGGAGGCTGTGATATGTCAACATCACAAATATTCAGCCTCACACTGTAATTTGTACCACCGTTTCATCGTAACAGAACTCTGTTTTGCATCAATTTCATCGTTTCATTTGCTTGTTGGTTATGCAGAGCTGTCTTCAGTCCACTATGAAGAATTCGAACCAAAACATAAAACCTGCGCAATAATATTTTTATATCAACACTGAATTTAATGTCTGATATAAGAAATGACCTGCATTTAAATTTGGTAACGCTGGGAGGTTGTCAGCAAACACTACCAAGAGCTGACTCATTTGGTTTATATTTCACTGTGGTGATTTTAGATTTTAAAACTTAAATCAAAACTACCTGAAAGCGTAAATTTTATAATAACTTAACTATTGCATTTTTGTGACCTAAATCTTATTAAAACTTTGAACTGAAATGCTGTGAATTGGTTTAAGGTTCTAAGGTAAGCACAGCATTTAAAAACAAATTCATGCATGTTTAATTTTATGCAGAAATTTGCACTTACTCTATCTTGATTCATAGATTTTCATGAGATCAGATGAGACAAATTCTGACTACATAAGGTTGCCATGTTCCCGTGCTATATGGGACCATAATAATGTATTACAGGTGCATTAAGCTGTTGAGACCATAAACTCAATAGGAAAATGGTCCATTCATCTGTTTTCTTCCGTTTATCCAATTCAGGGTTGTGGTGGGGCGGGTGTCTATCTAGATAGGATGAAATGCAGGGTACACCTTGGACAGGTCCAGTCTGTTGCAGGGCTAACACACAGAGATAGGCAACCATTTACAATCACCTACCAATTAACTTAATATACATTCTTTCAGACTGTGGCAGGAAACCAGAATAACCCACAGAAAGACCCCAGCTGATTCTGTTGGATTTTAAGCTAGGACCTCCTGGCTGTGAGGTGATAGTGCTAACCGCCTCTGAAAATGGTCAGAGGTATAAATAAGTAGAGTGAGTGGTCAACTAGAGGGATCCCCCCCCTGCTGGCCAACAAAAAAGATATTGCGCTAACTGTATTTACCAGTTTGTTTTGAGGTCACTGTTCTCCTTTACATGCAGCTTTAAAAGTAGCAATTGCAACATCTAAATTATGCTCACATCCCTGGCAGCATCACTGTGTGATGAGGATGATGTTAGAAAACCTTTCAATATTTCATCTGCTGTGCTGTAAATCTGGATTTTGGTATTTTTTGAATGATGGAAAATGCTAAAAAGCTTATGTTTCAGCCTATTAATGCTAAAGCTATGAAATATTCATTTTAACGTGACAGGTTTTCTGATGTTAACGTAGCAACATAGAAAATATAAAATATCATATTAATCTAAATCAGTCTGAAAATGAGAGGTTTCCTGTGTAAAATGATAATTAGCTTTACTTACTTAAAGAAAAATGGATGGTCAGGAGTTAAGTTGATTATGCAGCCTGTTGGGGAAGTAGGGTAACAGTAATGTTTACAAAGCTTCTGTACAGGATGTCAGCCAGAAGCTTACTTTAATCACTTGTTTTTGTTTATATCGACTCATATGGGATATGAATTTTGTAGTGCATTGTTGCTACCTTATAATTGGATTGTACAAGCATATATTGTTAGTGGTTGAAAACATGAAGCAGAAGATCCGTGAACACACGGTCTCATTTTGATTTCTGATCAGGTCTTTTCATCGGGGGGTTTACACTTTCTTCCCGTCTCCGTGTGTCCATTTTTCTTGGCAAATGCTTGACAGTGTTGCTTTCTGGAGGGTTTTCCTCTGCTTTTTGCTCAAGGCATCCTCATAAAAGTAGCTGCTCTCCTGAGCAGGAGTGATGAAAATAAAATCCTTGGAAAGGCCAAAACCAACAATTCATTGTCATATCTCTAAAAAGCCTTCATTTTGACCTCTGTGGTACTGAGCCACAAGGTGATTTATTCCTGAAGAAGATGAAAATAATTTACAGTTTTATTGTTTCAGTTTTTGGAAAACAGAAATTGTTTCCTTAAACATTGTTAGAGTTGCTGTTGGCTACAGCAGTAAGATGGCATGTGTTGGATCAGTCCACAAACTACAGTGCCAGTGTATTTGTGTTGGTAATGAAGAAACACCACCTGCACCAGTGGGGTTTATTGATGTGTTTTTAATTGAGGTCTATGGCCCAGAGGAAGACTATCAGCTTCTTTTCGATACATAAATAGTATTTTAATAAGATGTTCAATTAATTGCATGGAAAGATTAAATCCAGCAATTTGTTTGCAGTTACATGTTCTAAAGATAAAAAAAAACAACAACAACACAGATTAAAGCTTTAAAGCTTGAATTTTTTGAACTGATGAAAATGAATGTAATAGGAATATAGAAACATAATCAAAATTCATTAGGAGTATTCCCCTTCATCATTTATTATTACTGACGAACTTTTACAGTTATTTCAATTTTATTATTATTTTTATTTTATGGGATTGTTATGATTTCAGATGTTTTCAAGGGTGTTCTGGTGCATGTGCTTGATGCCACTTGTCTCTGTGCCTGCAGGCTGTGAGAGTGACTTCTGGGGACCTCACTGCAGCAATCGGTGCCAGTGCCAAAATGGGGCTAAGTGTAACCCCATCACAGGGGCTTGTGTCTGCACTGATGGGTACCAAGGATGGCGCTGTGAGGAGCCCTGTGAGCACGGTTATTATGGCAAGACGTGCCAGTTACCATGCCAGTGTCTCAATGGTGCCACCTGCAACCACGAGACAGGAGAGTGCATCTGTGCACCGGGCTACACAGGGGCTTTGTGAGTACCCGTATCATATTTACTCTTTCGACACATTCTACGAAGAAATGTGAGTGCTTTCTTCATTCTTGCTGATGCAAAGAACTGCAGGCAAATACAGGCTACTTATCTGAGACTTTTGACTTGTGTGTTGACAGCTGTGGGGAGCGCTGCCCCTCTGGTAGTCACGGGCCTCAATGTGAACAGCGCTGCCCCTGTCAGAATGGAGGAACGTGCCACCACATCACAGGAGATTGTTCCTGCCCTGCTGGGTGGACGGTAGGTCACACAAGCAAAAGCAAAAGGCCTGAGGGAGGAAAATACTTGAGCGTTGTTGTTAGTTTAGAAAGAAAATACAACGAATGAGAATATCAAGTCTCTGCTCCCTGGAAGAAAAAAAAAATACAGAATTCGTAGAGTGGATGTTTACCACTGTGAACTTTCCATGTCAAAATTAACTCTGCGTTGACCTTTCTGAAGATAATATGTGAAAATATCTTCCAAAGTAAAGTGTAAACTTTTCAGTTTACTTCTTGAATGTAATTCTTTCAGTTGCTTCCTTGAAAATAAAACACATCTGCAAACACATAGGAGAGCATTAACAATAGGTCTGAACTGTCCAAACATCAATTAAGTGTGTTGGCTTGTTTTTAAAGGGGTCAGTATGTGCCCAGCCCTGCTCTCTTGGCAAGTACGGCATCAACTGCAGCAAAGACTGTTCCTGTCGTAATGGCGGAATGTGCGACCACATCACGGGGCAGTGCCAGTGCGCAGCTGGCTTCAGTGGACGCAGGTATGCAGGTCACACCACCTGGCTGACAAACAGACTGCTCAGTTATTATGCAAAAAGGGAAGGGCTCTCTGCAAACTTTTGTGCTCTTACTTTCAAAATAGGTCAGACAATGGCATGATTTATTGATATTAGTATTTAATGCAAAAGGATGGTTTCGTGCAGTTACACATTTAACAGTCACTCATTGACCCATTCTCTTTGTTGACTTCTAAATGAGGCACAAACCTGGCTGTTCTTTAAAAAGATAAAGGAAATCCTAGAATATTCTCATGCTCAAGAGAAATAAGCATTTATAAATGCCCATTAGTCCATTTGAAGGTGGATTGGAAGCTTTTAATAGGGGCGTTGTATGTTTAATTAATCTTGTACTTCATGCTGGCCAGCAAGGTTTCATGTCTTCAGCCTTCATCCTCATCCACTCCCAGCCTATCCATTGATCTCACCATGAGCTACATGCTGTTTGGATTCTGCTCATTAATTATAAGTAATGGGCTTATATTAAGGTCTCATTGAAATCCACAGATCTTTTTAGTTCCCCGTGCCTGCCAGAGCAGCCCAGAGCAGCCTGGGTTTATTAGTTCAGCTAAAGCAATTGTCTCTTGGATGGAAACACTTCCTTTACAAGACCTTTCCTTTACTTTATTATTTTGCAAAATTGCCCTCATTCATTTTGTCAGTGGCAGGTGAATTAAACTGCCAGGAATAATCTAAGATTGTGTTACCCCCCACCCTTATGCGTCTAGTATAATAATACCATTGTCCTCTGATAAAACTAAAGCTAGGGTAATTTAAACATGAAACATAACTTGGCCATTTTGTATTGTAATTGAGCTATTTGTAAAGGCTTTGTTAGACTCCTGAGACTGAAACTCCACCAGACTGTATACTTAAGTCAGTGTATTGAAGTGAAGGAAGAAATTTATTTTCTGATCTACTCCAGTTCATGTACAGAAACATAAGCAATTTTTATTTAGTTGATGACGATCACTGAGTCTTGTCTAACCCCTGCAGAGACACTGAAGTACTCACAGCAGTCTTGCTGTCCTCGTTAAAATTTGACGACGGATTTATGAAAGTATTTTCAAAGTAAACATTTATTATTAAAACCCTGAAATGCAAGAAAAATGTTAATAATATATGCATATTATTTAATGTATTGAAGTTGTTGCTAAAGAGATTCAATACAAGACGGCCCCTATTTTCAAACTCTTAAACAAACTTTGCATTGCGTAAAATGATTTTAAAACATTGTTCCAGTATTACATTTGCAGGCACTTTCCACAAACACACTATAGAAACACACTCACCAGCCACTTTATTGGATAGTACCAGCTTAGACCTCCCTTTGCCTTCAGCTCTGCCCTAATTCATCATGGCACAGATTCAACAAGGTGCTGCAAACATTCCTCAGAGATTTTGGTCCACATTGATGTGAGAGCATCACACAGTTGCTGCAGATTTGTCAGCTGCACATCCAAGTTGTTAATCTCCCATTTCTCTGCATCCCAATGGTGCCCTATTGGATTGAAATCTTGTGACTGTCGAGGCCATTTGAGTACCGTGAATTCATTGTCATGTTCAGCAACAGTACTCAGGTAGGTTGAGGGGTTTAAACTATCCTTAGTTGGTGGTTAGGGGCAGAGTGTGCCAAGAAAATATCCTCCGCACCATAACAGCACCAGCAGCCTGAACCACTGATGCTTTCATGTTTATGCCAAATTTTGACCCTACCATCTGAAATGGTGCGTTAGAAATCAAGTCTCATCAGAGCACGCAGCATTTTTCCAGTCTTTTATTATCCAGTTTTAGTGAGCCTGAGTGAATTGTGCCCTCAGTATTCTGTTCTGCTGACAGCAGTGGTGCCCTGTGTGGTCTTCTGCTGCTATACCCTTCTTCAAGGTTTGACATGTGCATGACATGCATTCAGAGATGCTTGTCTGCATACCTTGGTTATAACCGTCTGGTCATTCTCCTCTGACATCAACAAGGCATTTTCTGCCAAAGAACTGCCACTCACTGGATATTTTCTCCTTTTTTTAGACCCTAGAGATTCCAGTGGATCAGCAGTTTCTGAAATATTCAAATCAGCCCATCTGGCACCAACAACCATGCCACATTCAAAGTCACTGAAATCATCTTTCTTCCCCATTCTGATGCTCAGTTTAAACTTCAGCAGATCATCCTGGCCATGTGTACGTGCCTAAAAGCACTGAGCTGCTGCCATTTGATTGGCTTATTTAGATATTTGCATTAACGAGCAGATGAACAGGTTTGCTTAACAAAATGGCCAGTGAGTGTATTTAATGAATATAATGAAC
>VUQK01020204.1:10924-32855 GCA_015106715.1 Bujurquina vittata
ATGAATATAATGAACTATTATGGGGCTGTACGTGTTTATTGATGTATTTAACAACTAACCTTCTGTAGACAAAAATTGATTCTACAATAAAAAGAGTGCACTGCAGTAAAACACAATCAAAATTATACAAATAAAATTTTAGAAGCAGTTTATATGTTTATGTTTTGCTTTTCAGTGCTGAATAGAGCGGTTAAAGTAATATGTTGCCCACATTTGACAGAGGCTAGAATAGCAGTCTTTGAAATATGAATCCAAAATTAAATGCTTCAGTTTTACTAAAATGGTTGTAATAGCAATATTGCCACAATGAATATAAAATTGACCTCATTTCCTTCATGTAATCATGGCCATATGCAGTTTGTAGAGACTTTTTAATGCTGTAGTGAGCCCTGTTGAAACATCCTGTCATTAATTTTATTAACGCTCACAGTTTTTCAGAGCTGAAAGAAAATTTGCACATTTTAAAATATGGAGCCGAAGAAAGTTTGAGATTTTCCGGATTGTTGTTTATTTGATGAACCAATTGCTGAAATTCAAATTTTATACATTATTATCATACATAAACAGACACTTTAAGATTTCCAACACCCAAATTTCATGTTACATGCCTTGACTCTTTTTTTTCCTGGGGAATTTTTTCAGAGCAACATTTTAAAAAACACCATCATTGCTTTGTAATTTTCCTCCAGATGTCAGGATGACTGCCCTGTGGGCTCCTATGGACCACAGTGTAACCAGAAGTGCGAGTGTCAGAATGGAGCCAAGTGTCACCATATCAATGGAGCCTGTCTATGCGAAACAGGGTTTAAAGGTCCTAATTGCCAGGAGAGATTCTGTCCCCCAGGTCTATACGGCCTCATCTGTGACAAGTACTGCCCCTGTAATACCACCAACACTGTGAGGTAAGTGAGACATCAGTGCAAGGCCACACACGGCTTCATTCTGACCAAGCCCTGAAGCAAAGGCTCTCCATATGAATAAAGATTTCTGTAACTCAATTTTGTCTCATCTTAGCTCTATGCCAGCACTCATTCTGAAGTCTGGACACCTCTTAGCCATGTCATCCAGTTAGCTTTTAATCGCGACCTTTGCTTCATTCATAATTTCTCAGCAGCATTCATAGTTAATGCAATGTTAATGCTCTGATTCCGGCAAGAATTGGGCATCGGCCATAGAAGTCATTACAGAACGAAGGAGAAAAGGGACACCTCATCTATCAGAAACGCGCACGTAGACACATAGATGGATGAATGGCTTTTGGCGAGGACTTCACACTTTGATCCTGCTCAAGAATGAAGTGTTGATACTTTTAGAGCTCAAACTTCACCTCACCCTTTTTCTTCCTGTCATGGTCCCATATTTCTTTCTCATTATGTTGTAGCTGCCACCCGCTTTCTGGTGAATGCACCTGCGCTGCGGGATGGACGGGGCTTTACTGTAATGAGACCTGTCCGCCTGGATTCTTTGGAGAGGGATGCATGCTGACTTGCAGCTGTGCCAACGGAGCTGACTGTCATCCTGTCACTGGTGCCTGTATATGTGCCCCTGGGTTCATGGTGAGCATCTTGTACACTCACTGCTATTTTATTGTACTCAGATCATTGGCCACTTTCAGGATAATGTTTTATTAAATATTTTATTTCAAATTTGACCTTTACCTGATCTCATGAGATCTAGAGCTCTGTTCCAAGAGCCAAAATGCCAAGATGGCACTATAGTGATGTTATGTAAACCAAAACACAGCTTATGTGTATTTAGAGAAAAGGGGGGGGGAAGGGTTAGTGAAAAAACAGAGAAAAGAACACGTGATCAAGTCAGTCCTTGACTTTATGATTTAAACCATGTTGACACTTGCATGTCCATTTTAATTTAACCAAAGCTATAATTGGAGTATACACTTGTAATTATGCTGTTGGTTACATTCATTTCTCATGAAATGCTCAAGGGTTAATTGTCATTGTAACCTCACTCCTTGTAATCTTTGATATACTGAGGCTCTGCTAAACAATAATTGCACTTGCGTAAGCGCGTTTCATTCCACACGCTGTGAAACGTTTCATCCCTCTCCTCTGTAAGTTGTGAAGGTTGCAGCTTTGACTTATGTTTCACGCTTTTTTTCTCTTTCTTTTTTTTGTGGCTGTTGTAAAATGTTTGTGCCAGTGTGGTCATAATTTTTTTTGGAAGTTGTCCCAGTTTCACTTTAGAAGCTTTTTGTACACAGACAGTCAAGAGGAAGGTGAGACGTTTTATTATCGCCTTATTATAAATGTGCTCTACCACATCACAATAAATCCTCTGGTACCTCCCTGTGCAGACATTAATAATGGGTCGTGTGTGTTTTACAAATACAGTCAATATGTGTTGACTTGTAGCATCAGCGGAGCGCGAGCTTAGAGCTGCACTCCTGGACCAATTGGGAGAAAATTGAATCTTTGACCCATATGTTTTTTTCGTTTTAGTCGTTTTTGTGCAGCCATATTGTCCCCTTTTACAACTGTCAAATTAGTTGGGTAGCTTCAATCAGTTTCCCTATTGTATTTCTTGTCTTGCAATCTGAAGTTAGAGAGCAACAAAGACTGCAAGGGTACATTTCTGCCAACATTACATTTCGGTGGAAATTGCCTGTGTCTTACAGCAGGCCACTGTGGTGAATTGAGCTACCGAGCAGGGCCGCAGACTGTGTCTTAATTTGCTCCACCTGTTCTCTTTGGCGGCTGCTGGGAAGGACTGCCAGATCCATTAAATAGACCTAGAGGGCAGGAGCTGGAAAGAAAAGGAGGCAGTCAGATGGGAGCAGACACACCTCATATGGAGGATTGGTGTGTTTGAGTGTGTGTGGAGGGTTTTTCTTTTTCTCTTTTTTTGCACTTTTAACAAAGCTGCTGCTGTGCAAACAACGCAGACACTTTGTTACAAAGGGAGAGCTGTGTAGCTGCTAGCTGTAATTGTGTCACATGCATCACACATGGTTATTATCACATGGAGGTTTTTAAATGTGGTTGATGATGGTGTTGCGGCTATGATTGCAACTGAAGTCACGTCCCCAGGGGACAGCTGATAAGACTAAGCCTCCCCACTGCATCTTTGTTCTGGAGTCCCATTGGGGGGCAAACCAAGCAAAGTGTTGGAGCAGACTGAGCACCTGCACGCTTGATTTAGCTCTAGTAATTGGACATGCTCTTTTTGACTGGGACAAAGTGATTACATGTTACCTATTCAGGCATTGTCCCTTGCAATCTGCAGCATGTAGACTCAGTAAGATTTTTTTTCCTACAGATTCTGAGTTGGTACCACTTTATCTGAAATATGAATGCATTAGAAATGGATTCCGGTCTGCCTTTGTAGGTGGTGAAAACAATTTTCCTATCTCTCAGGGATTTCTCTCCTCATCAGAAGGTTCAGAGGTTCATTTTCAGCCATGCTGCATGAATTTTAAACTGCACTCACTCACCCAGCAGTTAGATGAACTGTTAAGGAGTGAGAATGATTGGTAATTAGTGGTGCCATTTGCATCTGGTCTCGAAGGGTACCAGCCTGATCAATGTTGTGTCAGCTAGTGGCTTTCTGGAAAAAAATGCACTCCAATTACATTAAGATACTAATAGGTATGAATTTAGTGCTTTGGCCAAGGGCGACCTGGCTGACTCTCAGGAGCTCAGGTCCAGTTACTGCTTCCATCGGCTGTGCAGTTATGTAAGGTCCTGCTGCTTCTACGCAATGGACTGACAGCCCGTGTATTAATAATGATTCTCCACATCCAGACTTCTATCCTTCCCAGCTCAGAAGGAATATGAATCAGTCGACTAATGAGAGAGCTGCCTTTCCCCACTTGAGAACAGACCAACCACTGGTGTCCGCACTGTGAGGGGGAAACCAAGTGGAATTCGATGCAGCCATGGAGGCAGCAAAATCCATGTGGTCATTTGCGGCTGTATGACGTTTTATCCATGAGTCCAGTCACCAGCAAATTGCCTGTGCTCTGAAAGAAAGACCAAACCTCCCTGCCGGTCCCTAACTGTCCAGCCCTCCCCCTCCCGGCCAGATGAACTTCTTGCCGCACTTAACAACTGTAACTGAACTGCTATTGTTAGCAGTCTTGAAGCTGTCATTTGCGGCAGAACAAAGGTTATTGCAACCGATTGATAAAAATTTCATTCGCAGACAGGCGCTTTTATGTGGTGTACGGGGAGGAGAGATGTTTTAAGATGTGTGTTCTGCCCCTGGCGTCCACTGGCACATCTCCTCCTGCCTCATGTTTAAACTGAGTTCAAAATGATAATGAGAGCAGTGAGCAGCGAGCAGTCCCCCAGCTCTCTGGTGAGTGAAGCAAGAGCCACTCAGGACTCCTCTGGGCCTCTAATTGGAACTCTAAATCATTGTGTCACCTGTCACTCAAGTTGGGGTTTGAAACAAAGGGTGTGGGCATCCATAGACTGGCTGTGATCTCTAGCTGAGGGAGGGACAAGAGTGGTGAAGGTGGGCTGTGCTCAGCCTTTAAAGCAGAGAAATTCTAATGACAGCAGGATGCAGAGGACAGAGACGGTGTACTTCATGTCCTTTACCAGATACTTAATTTTAAAGCAACAACACTAAAATGTTGTGCCAGTGTGGCTGCCAGTCTTTGCTATAATATATTAGAGAGAGTTGGTCTATACGTGATGCCTGCAGGACCCTGTCCATCCATTTCACCATGGAATTCATTTGCTTGGCTTTTACCCCTGTTTCTCCCTAGTTCGACTTTGGCTGAATATCTGGCCTGATGAGGGTGTAGACAGCCATGCGCTGTAATGTACATGTGATGTTTTCACTATAAGTTTCACAATATACTTCAGATTCAGTTCTATTTCATTCCCAGGGTGTCAAATGCTGGGAGGACCACTGATGTCTCACAGACGCACACAGTGTGTTCTTTGCTGTCAGTGCTGTGACGCACAGAGTAATGGCAATAATGAGATGGGCCTTACTCCCAAGCGATCACAGGGAAACTTGTAAAGGACCCTTTGGCGACACATTTATGACCAGGGTTAATGTGGGCAAGGTGCATGTTTTAATGCAAGCCTCAATCTCCTAATTCAGACTTTTTCGCTCATTAAAAGAGGACCATTATCTCTCTTAGCCCGATATTGCAGCTGACAGTGTGTCAAGGGCACCAGTGCCAAAGGACATACTGTGTATCTTAAAAGTTGCCATTTTTAGTTGCTGTAGTTTGGCATGCTAGTTTGGCTCGCTCAGTAAACCGGTAAAGTTGGAGCTGTAGCAGGGGCTCATGGAGGTAATGAAAGAACTCTAATACTTTGCATCAAAAATCCAATTTCTTTGGCTTCATTTGAACACACAGGCACCTTACATATTTTTTTATTTACTTTGGCTCACAATTCCTGACAGTTTCATCATTTTTAATGTCCATCGCAAATAAACATCCATAAATCAGATCTCACAGAAGAACTCCAGGTGTCAGTGTAATCCGCTCCCTGGGAAAATTGTAAACAGCAACTTGAAACTTTAAAGCATATTTTTATTTCATTTCAGTTCGAACTGGGGTCCGCAGCTTGAACTGACTCTGAAAACTCTTGTAGAGTACAGCTTAAAAAAAATACATCTTCCGCAAGTCATTGCACAAGGGCAGTAACTTAATGTGCCTTAAGTTTATTTACTCAAATGACTGTACTAATAGGGTGAAAGTGATTAGATAGGAGTGCAGAATTAGACATTGCTTGGTTGGAGAAGGGGTGAAGAGTCTGGATTCCCAAATTTTAGAGTCCTGCCTGCATCTCAGCTGAAAAAAGGGAGTCTAACGGGAGACAGAGATGAAGAGAGAAGTTGAGAGATGGGGTGAAATGGGGTTGCAAAAGGCAAAGCATGGCTCAGAGCAGGTGCTGTCAGAATATATAAAGTGCATAATTGGAAGTTAAGAAGAGATGGCTTGGGCTGATCAAGTGTGGTCCTTCCCTTTGAACTTCAGTTACTTTCTTAAATCCATTCAATTTTGCAGTCTCCATGCAGACACAATGTGACTTGTTTAAGTAAACAGCTTAGTAAGCTATATCGAGAAGTGGAGTCAACCTTCCCAGTGTTTCTGTCCACATCTTTTCAGACTGTTTTATTCCTATTTTCAATCTGCCAGAGTCAGCATTTATGGCCATGCTGCTTGTTTGCTGCATGACTTTGCATTATTTCTTCCATAGGGTGAGGACTGCGCCACAGTCTGTCCCCCTGGTCTGTATGGACCTAGTTGCTTGTCCACCTGCTCCTGCCATAATCACGCGTCCTGCTCTCCTGTTGATGGCTCCTGCATCTGCAAGGAAGGTAAAGAATACCTGACTCATAACAGTGGTTTGGAGCAAGATATGCCGTACTGGCTGTGCTTGAAAAGATGGATGAACATTTATACACACACATTTCTGTGGACTAAATCCTACTGCATTTGCTTGTTTTCCTCTACACACTTCATTTAATCTATGTCCTTTTTCAGTGTAATGAATAACATATGACATAAGCTCATTCTTATTTTCTTAAGGCAGAATTTAGTGCCACCACAATGTCATAACTCTAATGTTGTTCAAAAATCTTGAGCCACTTCTCATTTCCTTATATTTCGCTAGGAAAATGGGAAATAGTTGTAGCAGTTTTATAAAAATGTGCAAACATACTTAGAAATACAAGATATGACCACCTTTATTCTTTAAGCCAGTCTTCAGGAATAGTTGTCCAGTCTTCTTGAAGAACATTCAAAGCTCTTCTTTCGATGTTAGTGTGCTTGTTCTGTTCTCTATCACAATGATCCCACACTGCTTCAATAATGCTAATGTTCAGGGACGGCCAGTACATGACTGATAGTGTTCCATTGTGTGTTTTTCTATCCAGGTATGCTTTTACTGCACTGGCAGCGGGTTTGGGATCATTGTCGTGCTGAAAAATGAATCTGTTGCCAATCAGACTATTTCCAGATGGTATTGCATGGTCGATCAAAATCTGATGGTACTTTTCTGCTGATAGTGCCATCAGTTTTGACAATATTCCCAACACTGGTGACTGAAATGCAGCCTCAAACCATGACAGAGCCTCCCCCGTGTTTTACAGATGGCTGTAGACACTCATTGTTGTGTCTTTCCTAACCTCCCACATGGAAACTGTCGACAACTTGAACCAAAACCTCCAAAACTCGATTCCTTCCTTCTGATTTTCAGTACAGTTTTTGTTTAATTTTAGGCCTGCCACTTTTTCTTTTGTCGTCCACTTGTCCAGTTTCCTGAGATTGTTTAAGGACACACTGCACATTGTGCCAAGATATGCCAGGTTTTCTGCCAGTAGCTCTTTGGGAGTCACCTTGCTGGTGTAAAAATACTATTTTATGCCTGTCAAACTGTGTTATCATTGTCATTTTTCATAGATTCAACTAAGGAAATGGCAGCAAGTTATTTGGTTTGTGACAGACTGCTAATAACAAAGTATCTAAATCTACAGTAGTATATTCCTCTGAAAATGATCAGGTATGAGGACTGCACTGAAAAGGGGTGAAAAGCAGCCCAAGTTCAAAGAAAAACTTTCAAAGACCTTTCGGAAAGCTCAGAGAACTATTGCTCAAGACCACTTTAAAAATTACAAGAAACTCCGGCTGCTCGGAAGTAAACTATAAAAAAAATGAGGGGTGGCTCAAGACTTTTGAAAAGTGCTGCATAACTATATGATTGATATCAAGTTCTTAATAACAAATTCATCTCCCCTAAAAATATTTTCCTTTCTCAGATTGTATTATTTGAGTGACCTTGATGAAAAATGAAAAAATAAAGCAAATGTTCCGGGCATGTGTCCCAGCTGTACTGTAAATACAGTCATTAGTACCAACCAGGTAAATTATTCTGGAGACCTTTCACTCTGACACACACAGATGCGAGCTTGTGGGTTAATGGAGGAATCATCTACATCTATATTATGCTGACTGCTGACAGTGACGTCTGTTTAATGTTTTGGGCCAAAATATCTAGTACATATTCAGTAGATGCCTCTCAGAATGGCATATCAGTCTTTAGTGTTCACATATAAGGTTAGAAGCCATTGCACCATTATTTGCATTGTGAAATTGTCTAATACTGTAATCTAAAGCAACTGACTGCATGGAGCTTTTCTTATATAAATGCTTACGGTTTGATTTCTTTTCTCTGTTATTCGAGGTTGGCAGGGTATGGACTGCTCCATCCTCTGTTCCAGCGGCACCTGGGGTTTGGGCTGTAATCAGACATGCTTGTGTAGCAATGGAGCTGCATGCGATCCTGTAGATGGCACCTGTACCTGTTCTCCTGGTTGGAGAGGAGAGCACTGTGATGAGTCCTGTCCTGTAAGTTTGTTTTCTTACCTGAGAGATTGATGTGTAGATCCCGCTGAATCTTTTGGATCTCTGTGCAAGTTTAAGTGAGTCATTGCGCAATATTTCAAAAGAGTAATTTTAACTTTTTTTCCTTTTTATCATTGTCAGGATGGTACCTATGGGTTGGAATGTCGCGAGCGGTGTGATTGTAGCCATGCCGATGGCTGTGACCCAGTGAGTGGCTACTGCCGCTGCTACCCTGGTTGGACAGGTTAGTGCTCGTTTTTTCAAAAATCAGAGCAGGCTGTCTTTAGGAACAGAAACAGCGTGTCTTCAGTAGTTATCTTCATTAGCTGAAAATCAAAGACATTAGATGCTAGTCAGACACACTTATTTACCATAACAAGAAAATATGCTGCAGCATTCATGGCTTGTGCTGTACAGTATGTTTACAGAATGTCTACACAGTGTTTTGTTAATTAAATGTTCAATTTGTTTTGCCACTGCGCCGGTGGCATAGCTGAATGAGAGATGCTGAGAACTGAGCTCTAAATTAATTCTCTTGGCTGGCACGCTGGAAGCTGGTATGCAATCATGCTTATATTATGTGCTGCTGGTTACACACAAGGACCGAACTGAATCATCAGATAAATATTTGCAAACTGAATCAAATAATTGGCCCAGATTGCTCTCACGATTTTTGTACATATCTTATGATATTGTTATTTTTGGTTCTGTTTATTATTTGAGCTTGCATTCTATTGTGAAATCTGATTAAACCAACTGCTGCATTTATTCCTTAAAGTATCAGTCTTTCTTTGCTATCATAGGCTCTCCACTAGAATCTGATCCCCACTAGATGCAAACTACTTTTTATTTTTTTGCACGTCCATATGTTCGCTCTCTGTTTCCTGTCGTTTAGACCATTTGCTTACAGGGAAAAAGCTGGAGGTTGGAAAGTATGAATGTCACAGCAAGGGTGAGAGTCATTATGCTCAAAAATGAAGCGTCGCATCTGAATGTCAAATACAGGGGGCTAGCAAAGGACCTGGTCTCTGAGCTTGGGCAGAGAGGTGCAGTCCGGGAGGGAAAAAGATTCAGCAGGAAAGGTCAAGCCTGTGAGCTCTCAGCAGCCCACTCCATTCAGCCTCCCGAGCTTCGGGCATTTATTCTGGGAAACAATGTGGGTTTTATTATCTGCAAGAACGGAGCCGGCAAAACGGGCCTCTCATGCTCTGAATCCCGCACAGGTCGGGACCATCTGTCAGCCTTAATTGAGTCACCAGGGTGCAGAGCTGGGGGCAGCGTGCAGCCCAGTGGGTCGGACAAACACACACGCACACATACTTAAATTGTACAGGCTTGACAGCGGTCTCTCTGAAAGAAGAAGCACCTAGAGAGAGGGCTATGTGGGATTCGTCACAGGACTGTGTCAGGGATGGAATGAAGTGTCTATTTACAGCTATTTTTGTAAACACTGTCATATCACTGAGTGCGCCAGAGTTGGTATTTTCATTCTACTTTGCTGTCAACTTGGTGTTGGCTTTATTGTGAGGCTTGCCTAAATTGTCAAGAAGCTTGACTCTAAGAGTGTGCGCACTTGCGTGGCTAGGCTGACTATGACCCACAGAATTGTTACTGAACTGTCGTGAGCCTGACATCAGCAAGCAAAGATTTAAGAGTTCTTTGACTAGACATTTGATGCATGGGCATCACGCTAGACCATCTTAAATAGGGCTTTGCCTTTTATTTCTGAAGAGATTCTGGTCCATTTTATGAAGCAGGTAATGTGATGTGTGTTTACATGCACCAGGAGAGAGAGTTAAAAAGGGAGAGAGAGGTCTGCTTCGCTGTGCTCACTGTACAAATTGGATAGTGGGACCTCTGGCACTTCTCAGCGAAAAGCCCCCTTTGAAGAGACTTCAGTTCTGGCTCCTTTCACTCTTTCTTCTTCTCCCTCACTAGGCACCCAAAGCCCCTCTGTTTGTCACCATTAGACTGAAAAATGCGATGCTCTGTCTGCATTCATTTTCTGACAGTAAAGGCAGCTACTGTTTTTTCTGCCTGGCCTAGCAGAACCTCAAACACACTTGCACAAGCCTTGCCCTCCTTTTAATGTCCATGGCATGGCTTCTGACTTAATCACTGCGACTATAAACCCCTTACTCATCCAGCCCCACACTCATCAGACTTAACATTTCCTGTCCTATGCACACCTAAGGTATCATGGTTACTGTATAACAGCAGTCCCCAGAGTTTAGTCCAGGTTTAATTCAGAGGTGCTGCACTAATGCTGATTTAATTGCCACACCATTCTCAGATATTCTCACTCAAAGGAAATTTCAAATGAGGCTTCAAACTAAGGGCTGAAGCTTGAAAGGTTGCAGAGTTTGCATGCATTTGTGTGAGTGTGTAACACCAAGTGTGTGGATGTGCAATTGTAGGGATACACCACATTTTTCTAAACCCCTATGTAGAACAGCTCGTGATTTTCCTCTTTTTTCCATGTTTTTGAAAACATGGCTGAAGTAAAACATGGCGCTCTGATGGGTGTGCTAATGCATTCAGAGTGAGAGCCCTGTATAGATGCAGTGTTTTGCATTTTCTGGTAGGAACTACGTGCATGAAAAAAAGAAAAAAAAAACACTGTGACACTTCCAGACTGTGGTCTGAGTACTTCCCTTCAGCTCTATGCACTAGCCTGGCTCTGCTGAAAGAGAATGGGAGACAAGCTTGGCCTCTCTTGAGACCCAACCCTGTTAATCAACACAGTGCACTGGCAAGGAGCTCCAGTCAGATCAAAAATAAAATACATTTGGAGAGGAGAAGCAGAGTGTGAAAGATGGGCTGAACTAAAAAAAAAAAATACTCCAAACTGCATCGTCTTTATTCAGAACTAAAATCAGTCAATGATCCATGTTAGTTTAATAACCCTGCAAAGATGTGCAATGATCGAGCATTGTGAATCCTGCCCTTTAATGATGTGTTTTTACAGATGGCACGCTGTTTAGAATTTATCAGCCTACCAGTCTTTTGCCTTCTTAGTATGCATTCACTGAAGATTTGGTAACGTGCCTGCAGGAATCCACTGTGATAATGTGTGCCCACAAGGCTTCTGGGGACCCAACTGTTCAGTCAGCTGCTCCTGTCAGAATGGAGGATCTTGCTCTCCTGAGGACGGCACATGTGTGTGTGCACCTGGATACAGAGGGACATCCTGCAAAAGAAGTGAGCCTCTTTCTCTTTCTCAAAGCAACTTCTCTTTATCTAACCCCTTAGGAAATGACTCTGTTACACTGAGACCAGCACACTTGCAAACTCCATCACAGTACTGACCTTGTTTGATCTTTGAAGAATTGTTGTCGGACATAACTGCTTGAGTGTAAACCCTTCATCACAGCTATCATGTAATCACAGTGTCTTTGCCCCAACGGCATTCCCCCAGACACATAAACACACGCACACACACTTCTCAGCCCCCCTGCACCATCCTCAACAACCACCTCGCAGTGGGAGACTCACAGTCCTCGCCTGAGGCTCATCAGAGGGCATGCTCACTGGGAGTGCTAGCTCTGGTTTCTGAATGGGGTCTGTCTGAAGGCGCTCTCAAGTGATGAACTCACTGATTGGGAGTGAATTCACTGTCTCAAACCTGTAAACATCAATTTGAGTGGAGAGACTTAAACACGCTGTGTGTGAGAGAGACACAGTGGGGAAATGGTTACTCCTCCAAACTCAATATTTACACAGATAATTTACTCGTCAGGTGGAAACCTCATAACTGCAGTTTTACTCTCTTTTTTTCCCATTGAAACATTAACTGAAGAATTACAGGCTTCTCCAGAGGCTGATAAAAAATGCACTACACCTGGTGCTTAAAATAAAATCCACCGGGTAAACTTAACATTGCAAGTTTGTCAGACTACAACTGAGGCTGTTTTGTCAGTTTCTAAAAGGTTTCTATTTTGGAAATACCCAGTTGTCCCCTGACAGTTTTCTCCAAATTATTGGCTGTGAAAATAGTGTAGCTATTCCTAACGCTCTCTTAGGAAGTATAGTGCTCAAATGAAAATGTGTTTTTTAATCTAAATTGCAAATACTTGTAATGGTTGCACAGTCTTTAGATAAAGCGCTATATAATAACTTTTATACCACCTTTTACATCTCTTGGTTTCCATTCTTTCAATGAAATTTGCATTATTAACACAGTTGCGTGTCTCCTGACATATAGAGATCATCAAGCTGCTCTCATACCTCGACATAAAACAGACTTTCACTGTTCTCTTAACTCGTTTACTGTTCTGTCTCTGGCTGCAGATAAAATAGCAATGATTACAATAGAGACTGACTTTTATACTTTTCCCTTCCCTTTGCTGTCGCTCCTTGTCTTTTCTGCTTTAATTCTTCTAGCCTTGATTTTTCTGCTCTCCCTTGATCACTCTTGTCATGCTTTGTTTCATTATTATATACCTCGTGTTTCATCCAACACTGGTGACTGATTCTCTGTCCTCTCCTGCCACACTCTGCTGCCTACAGTCTGCTCTCCGGGGTTCTACGGGCACCGCTGCAGCCAGTCGTGTCCACAGTGTGTGCACAGCACCGGGCCGTGCCATCATGTCACGGGCCACTGTGAGTGCCTGTCTGGCTTTACCGGCTCGCTGTGCAACCAAGGCAAGTAGCCTTCTATGTCCTTGTGACCTTTATCCTGTTCTTTCACGTGCGCTGAAATTCATTCATTGTGAAGTTTTCATTTTTTTTTCTATGAAAAACACAAGTTTTATCTTTGAAAAAGCCTTCAAATAAAATACAAAAATCTGTAAGGGAGGAATCCCGATCACGAAACGATGGCGAGTAAAAGTTTTGCTTGTGCATTTAAGTCCTTGCTTTGCACACTGGCTTTAATAAGATGACCTGCTGCCTCTCCCACTGGCATCTTAGCCTTGAAATTTTAAAACATGTCTATTATTAATGTGTCCCAAGCCAAAAAAACCAAAAAAAACAGCCTTCAACAGAGGACTGAAAATTGCTAAGAGGCACATTTTTAGACAAAGCTTATTTTAAGCAAATTTTGCTGTCCCTCTGCTTAATTCTGCAAAGGGAGCTGTATGTAAATAGCTTTTTATGAATATGCAAAGAAAAAAATGCACATGCACACCTGTTTCTATTGTTAAACTTATTTTACAAGCAACTTTTCTTTTGTGATTCTACTGAAGATATTGTGTGAACACCTTGGTTCATTGCCACTGCTTATTTTAGCCAGAGGTGCGACTGAATTTGCGTTTTTTTTTTTATGTTTTAAAAGCAACAGCTAAGTCTTAGAATATTTTAATCACCATGTAGAGTGATGACAGCATCATGAAGGTGTTACAAAGAGAACATTCATTGGGAAACCTCTAAAGAGACTGAGGGTAGGTTATGTGTGCATCATGGTAGTTGTTGTTTCCTCACTGTTGAATTACATGTTAATCTCAGCTCATTTGTGACCAAAGGTACTGTATATGTCTTGTTGATGGTTCCACATTGTCAGTGAAGTGCATTAAAAATGCTCTCCGCTCTGTTGAGAAAAGATACCTTCACACAAATGTACTGTAGATTTCTTTCCTCTAATAATTTACCATTTTTTAATAAATTACAGAAAGGCAATGGGGAATTTTTGAATTCTCTTTCATGGCTTTAAGCAATGTCTTACAAATAAAAGTTTAATAGCTTAGCTGAAGGAAAAGAGAAAAGTAAAAACGAGAACCGGTCCTAATTTGTCTGAACTGTAATTACTGGTGAACGGGCGTTAGGCGACGAGGGACGAAGGTGGCCATCATCATGCACATTATGCTCTTGTTGAGCCCCATTGTGTCCTCACTTGTCCTCTGTCCAGCACACAAAGTCCCAGCCTAATGAAGCTCTCCCAGTGAGTTGAGGCTTGAATCCCCGGAAGCAACAGTATGGGGGAGCCAACCTCATGGCTTAATGACAACCTGCTTGAAAGAGGTTGAAAGAGCTCTCAAGAAGAGGGAAAAACCAGTTGAAATGTAATCATTAAAGTCACCCCTCCCCCCCATGATAATGAGTCAGACCCATCTCTTTCACAGCCTGCCACCTTATCATATATTTCTAACGGTGGCTATTCTTTTGTGTGAGACATTTATTGCATCTGCTGGCACTGCACCTCCCTGATCTGATAGTTAGATACACCTCGGTTCAATTTGTCCCATGGTCCAACAAGGAAACACAATGGAGGCTTCACTGGAAATGATATTATTTCTTATTGAAGAGTGCCTGAGTCCATTGAAATATTAATTTCATAAAAAATGTATACAGTGGTCTGTGTACATGGTCTATTTTAATTCTTTGGCACATCACTCATTCCGCTCTAGTCAGTGGAAATAGGGCAGTTGTACCACAGGAGGCAGTGATTGACTCCTCCTTTTGTCTAAGCAGATCACTTCACGTCCACTCAAATTAAAGAATATCATCCATTAGAGGAATATGTTTACACAAGCTTTCACAAAATTACTGTGTTTGCATAAATATGTTCACAGTAATGTGCCTAAGTATAATGTCACAGTGTTAATGGGTTTTCCTAGTCTTAATGCGCAAAACATTTTTGTTTGTTTGCTTGTTTTGTTTTTTCTTTTGTAAAGTGTTGTGGTTTTTTGTTTGTTTGTTTTTTGTCCTGCAGTCTGTCCAAGCGGCAGGTATGGGAGGGCTTGTGCCGAGATCTGCCTCTGCACCAACAACGGCACCTGCAACCCCATCGATGGCTCCTGCCAGTGTTTCCCTGGCTGGATAGGAGAGGACTGCTCTCAGGGTATGGCTTCCTTCCTTCATCCAGTGTGTAATTTGCTCATTTTCCCACTTTTCCCACTCTCATTGTCTGTCTCCACTCCTAATTTCTTTCTCACCCTTACCTTCATACACATTAATCATCTTCATGACACTACGCACTGAGAGAACTACTCTCAGCCCCAGCTGATGTAAAACACACAGCTTGCTTAAATGATTGTTGTAATACATTATGCTCTTTGATTTACAGCACTTTAGGCCAAAGATCATTAGCAGAACTTTGAGCTACCATGGCATGGGAAATTGATGTGTGTGTCTGTGTGTTTTAATTGCATTAACTGTTAAAGTAAAAGTAACTAATCATCTGGCAGGGGATTCTCTGTAAGTATTCACCTGGCAACTATGTCTGTTCTTATTGCAAGCTATAAAGTATGGGCTTATGGAGGGTGATGATAAAATTGCATTTTCTTTTGGATGTATACTGTTTAGCATATTGTATGATTGTGTGGAAAAATGTCCTCACACATAGATGTTATATCATTCATGTATGCATGCCTAGGACATGGTGTATGTAAGGGAGAGCGTGTGACCATGAGCTTGTGTCTCTGGCATCTGCAGCCTGTCCCTCTGGGCACTGGGGCCCTGATTGTCTCAACTCGTGTAACTGTCACAATGGAGCCCAGTGCAGTGCCTATGATGGAGAGTGCAGGTGCAGCCCCGGCTGGACCGGTCTCTACTGCACACAGCGTGAGTGTCTCCTATCTAGTTAGTAGACACACAGTATCATCTACTGGCAGTGCAATAGAACTGCAGCAGATGACAAGTAGGAAACAATGCATTTTTTTTTCAGATCACAAGGAAACTGGATGTTTTTATTTACTTATTTATTATTTTTGAGAGAGAACGAGAGACAACAGAATAGAACTAATGGTCATTTCATTAATGTTCATAATACATCCCAGTCATTTACCCAGGGATAGAGCAGATCATCAATATCAGTCCACTAATTTGAATTTCCATTATCTATCACCTCGAGGGTTTATTCAGTATTGTTTGCAGTGTGGTGCTCCTGCTACTGTGCATGAAAATGACATTTGTTTTTCCCTCTTTTCTCTCATATAGATTCTTACTATTTCCAGTTGCCTTCTTCTTTATTTCCACCTCTAGGTTATGTTGACAGCATAACGGCTTTTTCTGCAGAAGCAGGAAACGTTTCATTTCAGTTCATTCACATTGTCCCTTATTGAGTATGCAGCAGAGACATTGAGTGATATTGATTTTTCTGTTCCTTTGCGATTTGACCTTGACTCTCTGTGTTGTCTTCCTTTCTCTTTGTTTTCTCCACTCCTCCTACCCCAACATTTTATACATCTCTGTCCCAGGCTGTCCTTCAGGGTTCTACGGCAGGGACTGCTCCGAAGTCTGTCGCTGCCAAAACGGTGCAGACTGTGACCACATATCTGGCCAGTGTGCTTGCCGAACAGGCTTCATTGGGACGAGCTGCGAGCAGAGTTGAGTAGGCACAATGCATTTTAGCTCTGAGCAAAATTACCCTGTAGATGAGTATGAGTTCTATAAACAGTTTGGCTCCCACTCTCTAAGTGCTTTAATTTTGATGGGTGTAATAATGTGCCTCTCTGTCATGCAGAGTGTCCCCCTGGTACATTTGGATATGGTTGCCAGCAGTTATGTGAGTGCCAGAACAATGCTACCTGTGACTATGTGACTGGAACATGCTACTGCAGCCCTGG
The DNA here is from genome assembly GCA_015106715.1 of Bujurquina vittata. NCBI lineage: Eukaryota > Metazoa > Chordata > Actinopteri > Cichliformes > Cichlidae > Bujurquina > Bujurquina vittata. The sequence goes on from VUQK01020204.1 coordinate 27,761, forward strand.
CTATAAAGGCATCCGCTGCGATCAAGGTGAGAGGTGATTGAGATGGCCGAGGCTTTGCGGGTTGTTATCGCTCAAACACAGATGTGTACACAAGGTTTAAATGACCCACTTTCTGTGCTTTCTCTATAGCAGCTCTGATGATGGAGGAGCTGAACCCATACACGAAGATCAGTCCAGCACGAGGCTCGGAGCGCCAGTCCGCAGGGGCTGTCATGGGCATCATCTTTCTCCTCCTCATCATCATGGCCATGCTGAGTCTGTTTGTGTGGTACAGACAGAGGCAGAGGGACAAGGGGCATGAGATCCAGCCAAGTGTATCCTATACACAGGCGATGCACATTACCAACACTGACTACTCTCTCTCTGGTAAGAGTCTACTCTTACTTGTGCACTTTTCTATCAGTTACATTATATAACAAAACTGCTTACACCCCATGTAACATCGGTAAAATGGTAAATAATTTCAAAATTGTATAATTTTGCTTTTAAACATCCCCATCTATAAACCATCAGAGTGTGGCAGTACTGTAGCAATGAGGACCAGTGCACCTGAGATCAGTCAGAGCCAGAACAGCAGCAGTAGCAGTGGCCAGTGCTTCTCCAATCCTAGTTACCACACTGTGGCTCAGTGTAACGTTGTCTCAACCATTTCCAGCAACTTGGACGGCACTCTGACCCTCAAAGTATGAACACCCACCATGTGTTCGCACAAACCGTACTGCAATTTCTAAATTACATGCTACAGTACAAAATCAACAGTGTATTGTCTTTCGGTTTTCACAGTCAAACACCCTGAAAAGCAGAAATGGATCTGAATGGAGGGCCTACTGCAACCTCAACGACCTGGGTCAGTTTTCCTCTCTCTTATTATATCACATGTCATAAATCCTGAATTTGAATCTTACAGAACTGGAAATCCAAGGGCAACGACGCGCGTGTCGTTTGTACACACCCTTTATTGGCGCTAACCTGCTGTGAATGAAGATGAACCCGGGGTCTCTTGTTAGACATAACCTTTGCTCTGATTTTGATAAGATATGCAGAGAAAGCAGTGGTGCAAAGATGAATAGGGGTCATTGTGAGCTCATTAGTCCTCTTTCACTTCCCCCTGGTGGCACATTTTTCTATGAAGACTTACAATGGGTCAAACACTGCACTTCTAGCCTGTGAACGATAGAAAATTAAATGTGCTGTTTTAAAGGAGCATTTTAGCAGTTCATAAATGGTCATAGCATGATATAGTGTAGTTGTAAGCACATCAATGTGGGTTTTTTGTGTTAATAATAATTGACAGGTAATAATTAAGTGGAGAATAGGGTACATAGTACAGCTAATGACAGTGTGCTAAAATAATATAAGTGAGTATGTGTTGCCATACTGTAGGACAACATATATTAGTAATATTATTTTTTCCTTTACTGCTTGCATAAAAATTGTGTCCTGACTTTATGTGCATTGAATACTTTTGGAATGCATTCTAACCCCGAGGCGTCAAATGCTGCTGTTCAGTCAGATGCCACTGGTGTCCTCGAGATACGCACAAGGTGTCCTTTTGCTTCGGTGCCGTGACGTGCTGCAATATTAGATACCAAGAGATAACTGGGCCCCTTTTAAAGATTGATAAAATCCTCAGTAGCAAGTGACTGCAGGCCATGTCGCCTTTGGGAGCTTTTGTCATTTGGACTTTGTTTTGCTTTATTTTATATCACTGAATTGTTTCCTTTGGACTTCACTTCAGTCACTGGTTAGGGTTCAGTGCTAAAATGTACTTGGCTAAGTTTAGAAAAAGGATGCATGGTGTAAAATTCTGGTTACCCAGTGCATTTAAATGTGACTCTAAGGGGCTGTTTAATGGATTTTGCACTGTATGCGACAAGTTAGGAGTGAGAGCTGTATTAGTCTTGTTATAATCCAGTGGCTCATGCACAGACACCAAAGGACACCTTGTGCATATCTTTGAGATGCCAGCAGCTTTGACAAAAAGGACAGTATTCGGCACTCTGGGAATCACAATGGGTTTGATGTCCATTCAGAAACCTAATATCTATAATTAATTCTTTGTCATGCTTGACTTTAAAGTCCCCATTTAGCTTATACGTACAAAGCACATCAATTATAATGAGAAGTCAAGAAGTCTTTTTTATTTACTCAGTGATGAACTATTGTAGTTTTAGCGCTTGGCTTGTTTTTTCTTTGTGATAGGTTGTTGTTGGCAGTAACTCCTTACCAACATTTTCTTCATCTTCTTCCAAAAAAAAAAAAAGGAAGATATTTCACTATAATGAGGCATCGCCTGTCAACCTTCACACATTCTGGGAATTTAATGTGATGTCTGACTTTCATGTTTTGACATGTTTACAGATGTTCAACAGGGTGAGGCACAGACACAAAGAGGCTCCAGAAAAGGCAAGAAATAAACAGTAGGGACATGCAGTCTGCTGCATGCGTGTCTGTGAATACATGTTCTGCATATGGAATCCTGTTCAGCTTCACTAGCAGCTAAATTACAAAATCCTTTTATGCTTAACAGCCCATATATCCATTTTCCCTTTTGGGTCGTGTTCCCCTCTGAGAGAGCTATTTCTCTGACCCAAAATCCCACATCCGTATATTCTCTGTGATTTATGTGAAAACTCACTGCACTTTGGACAAGATCATGGTGGGCTGAGGTTTTATTCCAACAGTAATTGCTCTCTATGGCTCGGTGCCTGATACGTCATTTTGTCTTCTACACTGTTCAATCGGTGGTGAATGTGAGAAACCCAAGGGTGTGGAGAGTGGTCTGAAGCAGCTTTGCTGCGGTCTCTAATGAGGCCTCTTATCAGTATGATGAGACTGTTATGGATGAGCCGAGTCCTCCACTCTCTCCCCTTTGTACTCTGATTACAACATACCACCATTAGTCACCTGTCCGAGACAAAAGAAGTTCAATTTCTTCAGAATGGCAGCGACTCTTGTTGCAATTCTCCTGGTCACACTAATATTGGTTCAAATTTCCTTTAATATCAAGAGTCCAGTATTTATACCATTGTTAAGTCACTAACAGGCACTTCATCTCTGTTGATACTCAATATGTCCTTATCTTGCGGCAACTGCAGATTACATCAAAGGCTCCATGTGCAGCAACAGCTCCTGCTCCCTCAATAGTGAGAATCCTTACGCTACCATTAGAGACCCACCAGGGCTGGCTTGCAAGCACACAGAGAGCAGCTATGTGGAGATGAAATCCCCCACCCACCGTGAAGTGCCCTTTGGAGGCACTGCCACCCTCCTGGGCAGTGCAAGCAGGAATGTCTATGATGTTGGTGAGTGTGTTGTTGGAGTGTTGTGAATGGAGCTCAGCAGGGTCCCGCAGCTTATGGCCCATACTGTGATCCTTTACAGACTTTGTACCGCTTGATAAAAGAAAGTACATTTGGTCTCTCTGTCGCATGAACCTTTCTGGTCTCTTTTTTCCCCCCCTCAGCCTGTGCCTGCCACTTTACCTTCTCATATATCTCTCCCACTTTTTTCCTTCCTTCTTCCCCTCATTATCACAGAGCCAACAGTGAGCGTCCTGCAGGGGCCCAACGGGATGGCCACTGGCTTCTCCCAGAGTCCCTATGACCTTCCCCGCAGCAGCCACATCCCGAGCCACTATGATATACTACCCATGCGTCACAGCCCCACGCACACACCCCCACCACCCCCAGAAAGCCCCAGCTCCCTGCTCTAGAGGGCACACTCTCCACCTGGCTCTGACTGAATGCCGGCATCTGGGAAACATCCCGCCAACTTGCAACCAATGGCCCTCCCTTTGTCTCTGTGTGTGTTCGATAAGATACTGACATGATGAGATGGAAGGACAGCCACAGCTCCTCTGGACCATGATCTCTTTGGCTCCCTCACCGGCACCGTTTCTATCGCCCAGAGAGAGGGAGTGGAGAAAAGAGTGTCCCACACACCAGCGATCATTCACTCACTGTATTTTCTTATATAATTGATCACACAAACTGCTGCCTGGCCTCTATATGGACTTGCTGAAGTGGAACTGCATCGTTCCAAACACCCCGTAAGACAGTGTATATGGAGTCGGTGGACAGTTTATTTATTTGGAGAGACCTATCTTCACTCAGATTTTTAACACATCATATAAGTTTGCATTTAAGGGCAGCCAAGTGTTTATAATATCCCGCGAAACAGACGTGATTTTTTTCCACAGGATGAAAGGTTTAGCAGCCTTGACCATATCTAAACAGGCAAAGATCTGCTATGTATAGCGTTTATGAATTTTCACTGTGTGCCGCAGCTGCATATCAAAGCACAGCTGCCACAAAGTGCTCATGATCATCTACTCTGACGTGAAGAAAAATGCAGGCAAAGGTAGAGAAACCTTCTCTAAATGTTAATTAAGGAAACTTGGCTGTGAGTGAATCAAGTTTGAGAAAGCATGGATAAATAATAAAATATTGTATTGGGGTTTTTATTCACTGTTATCCAGTATCGATCACAGTTCATAATAATGTGATCCCCGTGTCTTACTAAAGAGCTTCTTTTAGTTTTAGTGTTGATGAGGCCCAGTGTATCTTGAAATGTATTCAGGTCATCAGTGCTCATGCATTTATTGCATTGCTGAAATTTACAATAAGACTAAAGTTTGGACTTTTTTTCCCCTCACCAATGAAGTGATCTGATCTTGTGTTGTTTTGTATGTGAAAGTTTCTTTTTTTCTCGCAAATGTTTTGGTTCACATTTTTTTTAAATAGTGGGTCTTAAGAAGTGTTTGCTTAGACTGTTTTTGTTTCGTATTTATAAATCAAAATGCTTTTCTTTAGTTAATTTATATTAGTGATGGTGTTCTTTTAAAAAAAAAAATCAGTGTGACTCTAGCATAAAAAAAGATGAGCATGGATACCCACTGATGTAGATAACACACAATTTATCTTCTTGTGAAATTATCGGTGTCATTTTGTGAACTGTTTTTGAAGTCACTGAAAATGTCCTCACGCTCTCTGTCAAATTGTAAATTGAAAAAAAAAAAGGCTTTCACACGACCAGTTTAAGACCCACAAATATCCTGTGCCGTATTTACAAAAGGGAATTATATGTAAAAAAA
>VUQK01020204.1:32875-51772 GCA_015106715.1 Bujurquina vittata
ACAAATATAAGACCAACAAAAAAAATGTGAAAAAAAAAAAAAAAAGAAATATATATAAAAAAAAAAAAAAAAAAAGAGAGAAAAAAAACCCATTTCTAAATTATATTATGTTTGTATCAGGCTGAAAGAGCATATTTATTTATTTATCGAGATGAATTTACTCATTCACTATGTGAATTCCATTTCACCCTCTGTAGAAGCAATAACATGTTGACAATCGACGCGCAGACGGCGTTTTCATTAGTGCTGAACGTTATCCCATCTTTGACCCGTGTGGTGACAGTGGACCATACTTCATGTGACCATTTGACCTCCGAGAAAGGTTTTTCTAGCTGCTGTCATATCGAAGCAGGTTGTTGTTTTGGTACAAGTTTCAAATTAAATGCCTATTCTGCCATCAGAAACCCGTTTCAGTCAGGTCAATGCCCGGCGTAACACCTAAATGGAGGGTTCCAGTCTGATGAGCGTGGAATCTTATCATGTAACTCAATGCTTGCAACTATCGAACCTTCTGCCCGCACTTCAAAACCATCAGAGGGTTAGAACCTTTGGGTGAGGAAAAATAATCGCCACACATAATTCTTTGTGAAATTCATGAATAGAAACTCTTCGCTAAATGCTCTAATGTTAATGAATGAATGAATACAGAGGGGACAACTGTGTGATTTAAAGCAGTGATCAGTCTACTCATCACCATAGGGTGCCGCCTGCCCTGTCAACTATTTTAAAATTCACTGTATAAAATTGATTGAAGAGGTTGCAGCTTTGTGCAGTGTTGTATTAATGCTTTTAAATGTAACAAAGATTCAGTTGCATTTAGTGAATGCACTATCAACTTGTCAGTTTTATTCATTTTAGGTCATAAATGTTGCTTTTTTTATCATTTAAACTGGCCCCTGGCCTCCTGTCAATTTGAAAGAGCAGCCCCAAGGCGAAGCAAGCTGATTTACGCAGTACATACGCTTCAGTTCTGCACAGCTTGTAACTTTATCCACCGCACCACAGAGGAATTTGTTTTATCCTTTAGTCTACCGCATTTATTTTAGTTTCATTATACATACTTGACAGCTATAGAAATGAAATCACAGGAATTAAACTTTCTTTTGAGAAATTTCCCGAAGAGTGAAAAACGGGGAAAAAATACTCCTCTGGTTGAAAGTGTGGAGCCTGTTTTATCTCTGACTGCACCCATGATCACTGATCGTTGTGACTGTTGCTCAGAAATTAACTTTCTTGCACAAAGTATGATGTTTTTTTGCGTGGGTTTTGGATTTTGTACATCACCCCAACAGGCTGAGATGTTGAACTGCTGGAGGTTAGTAAAGACCAATTCATCTGGAGCTGTTAAGTTGGATCACCAAATACATTTAACACACCTACTCTGTCTATATGTGATATAAATAGCTTTATCTCTCACCCGAAGAACTAAAACATGTAAAATCCTGTACCGCAGGCCTGCACTGTTATCCAAGCACCAGCTGAACCTCTGGCTCATATATCTTGTGACTTCAGCCAAAACATAAACTGCATAAAATCATAAAAACAAGCAACATATACAGTAAAAAAAACAAAATCATTTTACACCAAAACCCCTGTGTCACACAGAGCTGTGGCTACCTCTCCTTATACAAAAAAACCCCGTCATAACTGTCATAATTATTGAAACAAGGAGAAATTGCAGTGTGCCAGGTCACTACGATCACAGAATTAAGGAGCAGGTTTCCAGAGCCCCCATCAACTGACAGCCAACAAACCCTGAGTGATGCCCCATGGAAAGGAAATGCAGCCACTAAGTCAAGGAACTAATGGACCAAATACAACCGGGGACTTTAAAGAGAGTTGGAATAGAAAGAGAAGCATAAAAGGACGAGGCCAAACTGTAGCAAGGTAAGCACTCGAGAGATGTCGATTTCTTTGTCTTGTTTGTTTTTAGCATGCTGAATAGCCTCTCTGCACAGGAATACTTTATGTGATTTCTCAGAGGTCAGAGCGAGTAGAGAGTTAAAGACGGCAACAAAACTTGTCTGTGTGCCTTTTTTCCCTTTTTAAAAAAAAATGTCATTCTTAGGTGAAGGTACTGAAACTACTGCTCTCGTTCAGAGGCAGGTACCATTATTGTTGCCGGGGTGATTGAGCTCTCTCTCAGCTGAGTCACTGTGGCAGAAAAAAGAAAATGTTTTCGATTTCCGGAGTCCTGTTCTGCCCAACTATATGTTACATCTCAATGCAAAGTGAGCCATCAAATATGCAACTGTATTTCTGGCACATTCACATCTGTCCACATCTGTTCTCCATTATTCCTAATTGAACAATGTCGGCTGTTTCACAGGCAGTCATTTGTTTCCCTTTAAAGCTCATTTAGATTTTATACAATAGATTGAAATGATCTTGAAAGTTGAACATATTTTTTCTCCTTTATTACTATTAGTCTTTCAATCTGAAGTGTTAAATGCTTCAGTTACAAGCTAGAGACAATTTGTTGGAAATTTTTACTTTATTAATTAACAATTTACATGCACAACAAAATCTTTGAACTGATAAAATGCGATTGAGTTTATATGAGTGCATATCTTTAGTCTGCATCTTATGTTGCGCTAAAGAAGAACTTAGGGGCATTTTCCCTTCTAATGCTCTCCTAATCCCTTTTGGTACAGTTGCCTGTCAGCTCTCTCTCAGCCAAAGCTGTTTTTCAAAGCTGTCATAGGAAGCGAGGGGAAAACATCTACATGCTCTGGAAAGCTGCACCTCGATACTGACCACACTGCTGCAGAATAACCTGTCACTTTCACTTGAGTCTGACAGCAGCTGCTGCGAGATTTATGTCTGGTACAGAAAAATGAAATGAACACAAAACGTTCGAAATGAGTGTCACACGACGACTTCTGATGGAGTTTGTATTTTCCTGGTGAATTTCCGCCAACAGGATCAATCGTGGTGTGATAGTGCTTTCAATTTAAAGCGTGCACCATTTGACTGCACTCTGCTGTGGCTAAATCCATAGCAGAGCTCAGCTGCAGATCTTTATTGTGGTCACGTCCTGCTACAGGAACTGTGATTATCCATCAGACCAGAGCTGGATCTTTACTTAATGCACAATCACTATTCATCCCAGTGAGGTTGATCATTTTCACTCCCTCTGTGTCTGTATTTAATTCAGGTGAAAATGAACCTTGACACTTATAACTCTGCTCAATAACTAAATAAGCCTGTTAACAAAGTAAAGATGGAAAAGGAAATGACAAAAGATTTGTCTTAATCAACTGGAGAGACCCACTAATAGAGAGCTCTATGAAAACAGATGTTTCCATTCAAGTTCAGAGCCGAGGTTTAAAGACTCGACTATTTTCTTGGAGACAGAACAACCACATTACTACAACTTTACAAGCACTCAAGGCCAATGACTCTCGCTACATAATGGTGCAGCTCTACAGGATAAGACATCAATCTGTAATGCTTTCTTTTTTCTTCTTCTTCACAGGTACTGTGTGAATTAATCAGATTTATCTTAGAGGAGTTAAAGAATGTCAGCCATAAGCTCACTAGGCCTGCTAACTGTGGTGAATTCAGTTGTGCAGTTGCAGTTTTTACTTAACTGGTATTAGTTATTCTGTGTAGAAAGATCATAGTCAGATTTGTGTATTCAGACCTAAATTACCTAAACGGATCTACTACAAGATGTTTCATCATCAGGTATTTAACATAGTATTTAAATCATATACGTTTATCACCTTTAAAGGATGCGAGAGCACTTTGTATACAAAACCAAATTGAGACTGTAGACATGGGCAGGTCTTACGAGTATGGACTGGAGACATTGATTTACAGTCGCCCAGAGCTTTAAATAATCAGATGTACCTCAAGGACCAGCAGTGAACAGAATCAAAAGTCAATACTTGCAGTCCTTTGCAATTCCACATTTTGGCCACCAGGAGACAGTCGGGTGTTCGTGAGAGCGTCGCTGAAGAAATTCAACCAGTCACGGGTGAGGTGAGCGCTCAGGTTGTGTCTTTAAATGTTGCGCTACACGAGGAACAAGCCACCCGGAGCGAGTCAGAAGCCCAGGGGTCATGAGAGTGTCTACACCTTTAATGACCGGGGTGAACCACGTGGTTCCATGGTGTAATGGTTAGCACTCTGGACTCTGAATCCAGCGATCCGAGTTCAAATCTCGGTGGGACCTGATTTTTTTCGCTTTACCTTCTTCTTTTTTTCGTTTCTTCTCCCTTTCTCCCTCCCAACATGTCTACAGGATTCCCATCATGTTAAACCTTAATAATTATATTGATTATGGGTTTTTTGAGCAGACGCTGCAGCTGTACTCCACCATGTCTAACAATGTCAACTTTCTCACAGGAAATCACAATCCTGTGCGTATAGTTATAGAAAAACAGCAATCCCCCCCCCCCAAAAAAAAAAAACAAGAGCAAGCTTTGAAAATTTAAGTTAATACACTAACTCACTTCAAAATGTTGTCAATTAAAAAGCAGGGCCATGAAATTTAGTTTTAATTGCTGGTAGCTTAAAGAACCTTTTCTGTTATATGTATGGTCATATATTATTTTATGGATGCTTTGAAAAGACAACACACTTCTAAAAAGCACCACATCAGTCCAAACCTTGATGAAACTGGTGCTGCTTGCATGAGCAGCTGATGATGGGCCCTTTCAAAGCTCATGGTGCAATGTAGAAGTTTTCTCATCTAGTTTTCTCCTTATTATAATGTTCGTTTTATTCCTCTGGAGGATGTAATAAACAATAATCTCATACGATCAAAGAGCAGACATACTTATAAGGTAATTTCACATGAATTTTTCTGGTCCGATATTAAATAAAACTCTGTCTATAATTCATAATGCCTTTAATGCAAGGCTGACAAGACAGACCAAATTAGAGCTTTCTCACTAATGGATGGATTTCAAAGCTCAACAAAAACCCTAACACAGCTGGGTCTTTCTTTCTTTCTTTCTTTCTTTCTTGTAGCATAGTTATCATCCTAAATGAAATCAGAAAATGATGGTGTTGTAAAATGTATTTGTTGCTCAGAATGTCACTTGTTTGTAATTGAGGCTAAATTCTCAGTACAAAAATTAAGTTGGGTAAATCACCCTGTCTTCCAATGTGTAGATAAATCAATAATACATGTTAAAAAAGAATTTCTTCCCTCATTTGATAGTTTTTTGGATTTTTTTTTTTTGTGAAAACTGATCAATTGTTGCCATGGATGAGCTCTTCCCTTGTTGTCAGCTTTGGAGCTTACTTGTGCTATAGCTCATAACTCATACTGAGCTATTCACTGAGATCAAAAAATGCCAGGTGATGTCAGCGCTCCACATTCAGGCTTCTGCAGAGGCGCGATGTGACTCATCTGTCTCGTGTTTTGACAGCTAGAAGTGTCTTAAGAAATGAAAAAAGAAAAAAGAAATCACATCTTACTTGAAGTTAACTGTGTCAGTAACATCACGTCTGATCTTTGATTGCAAATAATAAGTCACAAAATTAATATTCAGTTTTGTGTAAAATGACATTTAAACGTAGCTGCTGGTAACTAAGCAATAATATGTTCAGTCAAACCTGAACCTGCATCACTGCATAAACTCTTTGGCAGTTCTAAATGTTTGTGGGTGGCAAGCGCTGCCTGTTAAAAATGCAAATAAATTTCTACTCAAGACCCAAAGTTGTTAATTAGGTTGTTAGTGCGATCATAAAATTGGGAGCTCAGAGAAGAGGGTTTAGTGCAAGCTAACACAGAAGATGATGTGCAATATATTCTCAGATAGTGGGACTTAAATATTTTTCTGTTTACCTTTTTTTTTTCCAGTACTAAAATTGTACATTTAGACCTCTCTGATAATTTAGAAATCATTTTTCTCTGCAATGTCGGGCAGTTCCGTAAGGTGTTATCAAATGTGATAATTTAGATCTCAATATTTGGTGAATTTGGTTACTTAACTTCAGTAACTGGACCTTTAGTCTTGGGTCACTTTTAACAGCTGAATCTTTGAAATACCAACAATACCGCTGTGTGCTGGTGTGAGCCTGCAGATATTGGCAGATGGCTGCTTTTTCTTCTTTGTTTTTGTGTTTCTTTCTCCACAGATGCAGTCTGAGTATATGTGATTTAGTCTCACAGAAACAAATGAAAAGCCACCCACTGTCTGCTGCTAATGAATACATATCCACTTCGAGCATGCAGAGTCACTGCACATATCTCATATCATGTTTTCCATCTAACTTGTACATCTCTGTAATTCTGTCTAATATTCTTGAGTCAGTAGCTGTCGTGACCCTTTTTTTCCAACAAAAATGCAATTATCATATAATGTTGCCATCATTATTTTAGAGCTATAATACAACATCAAAGAGACAACGAGATATCTGAAAAGCGAGTCCATCTAAATAATTTTCCCAGTGGGCCACATGAGAGACTTTATAAACTCATAAGCTTTTTGGTGCAGCCCTCAACAACAGTTCCAGATTCACATGTGGGGAAATTAATTAATTCATTTGTAAATTTAAACCAAACTGTATGTCTTTATAATCGCCACACAAGGGCAGCAGAGGGCAGGAAAACAGTCCTTGTTGTTCATGGTCTCGCGTACCATGATTCATTGCATCAGTTCAGTGTGTGAAAATGACTAAATGTTAGTCACGGGCTGTAGCTGATGTTACAAATAATATTTTTTTTTAATTCCAAAGACTAATAAAACACATTAATTGTGCTAATTTCTACTCTGTATGAACCCACTTTGATTTGGTGTAACTGAACATTAAACAGTTGGCAAGACAAAAAAATCAACTTTTGATAATCATGTCATAGATGAGTTCACATAGAGTTGCAAACATAGAGTTGTTAAAAATGTGATGATTTCAAACTGTTCTTGTTTTCTTTAGGATCAAACTAAACGGTCCTTAATCAGTCACAAACATCAGCTAAAGGAATCCTTTGTTTTTTTCTTGTGATGATGCACATCAAGCTGCTGTGATCCAAGAGAAGTTGTTTGACAATAAACCATCATTTATATCTACAAAATAATTTATAGCTGAGATGTATTAATATTCTCAGAATGCACTACCAAAATAAATAAACGTTTCTATGCCATTTGTCTGGGGTTTTTTCATTAAAAATAAAATAATGTGCTTTCCTTATTAAATCAAAAAGTTTTGACTGTCTTTGGTTAGGATTTCTGTAGGATTTGAGGGCTTGGGCTTTCAAAACTTGAAGGTAAAACTTGATGAATATTTTAAAACCCTGCAACATTGTGTCACTCAGTAGGTTTAAATTTTTAAAAAATACGTTAATTCGCCAAAAGTACTCAGAGCTTTATTCCTGTGTGTGCAGGAAGCTCTAAAGATGTGTTATATGAAAAGAAAATACACTCAGATTCAGTTTTCAGTATAATAGTAAGTTACAAAAGTACTATTGTACAAAATGTACTATTTAGTTCATGTTGCTAGAGAGGTGTTTGTTCAGTTTTGAAAGATGACGTTAGAGCTGTAAAACTGACAAATATTCTGTTAGTATGATAATGAAAATATTAATACAGTAAGAACATTTTTATTTATATAGGACCATTCAAGACAAATATCACAAAGTGTTTCACGACAAAATACTATTCCTACTACTACTACTACTACTTACAATAATATTCCTTCTGTAGGAAGTTGTGCAGTTCCGTATAAACCAGTATCACCAAATGTTTCTACAGATCCACAGACGTTGTTCTTCTGTCACAACAGTGTCATCAGTGACGTCAGTGAGGTTTGTAATCAGTCACGTGAGCAGCGCAGGTCTGGATAAAGCGCTGCTCGGGAATACACCATTCTGGTCGGTCCAGCCCTCTGTGATTTATCATTTTTAATTATTTTCTACAGGAGATATATATATATATATATATATGTATATATAGATTTTAAAAAGCAGAGGAAGAAACTAGTGAATAAATATTTATTTATTCTCAACCTGGGTTTTATTTCGACGTGCGCTCGTATTCGACTGATCATCTTTCATTCGTCGTGATGTGAGTAGATTCTTCTTTTATTATCGAATATTTAAAAAAATTATAACAAACGACGCGCACAAGCGTTGTGTCTGTACTCAGTAATTCTGGAGGGTTTTTTCTTTTCTATATTATAAGATTGAGATCTCATTTTAGTAGCTGTATGTTTGTGCACGTTATACATTGAATTATAATTTTGAATATTTGAATATAATGTTGAATCGCTGATTGGAATAATTCCCAGAGAAACATGTCACATCATTTTCCTGTAGGTGCATGCAATGCAAAGGCAATTAAATTCTTTACGGTGAGCATCTTTGTCTATGGGAGATTTTCTGTGTATACAGTGCGCCCATTGGTTACAATGAAGTCATATGGAGGCTTATTTCATTGCCTCCCGTGTCGCTGCTCCATAAGATGGCCTCTTCAGATGTGGGCATATGAGAAACCCCCTTTATGGTTGCTTTAGTCAGTTGTATTTTTTTACATAGCCATTTGCTTTATGGTTAACCCAGTAGTCCTGCACGTGATGCAAGCTTAACATGCAAGGCTCCTCAGCGTCCTTCTATTCTCAGCACCACCTTAGAGTATGCTCTCCTTCATCTTTCTGCTCTGTTTATCTTGGGCGTGTGTGGTTTCCCCATCAAGCAGCCAGGGCTCCCCCCTGTCCAGCATAAGGAATGCAAATGGCTGATGAGAGTGAGGGTTGTCTTCATGGCTAAAGGCGAACAGATGCTGAGTGAAATGTTGTGGTGGTTCCCTCCCTGATCAGACTGCCCATCCTCCCTGCCCCCCTGCTGTTAACACAGCCCTCTAATCCCTGCACAGTCCTACACCGACTGCCCAGCAGCCCCTGCCGCTGTCTCTTGGGCCATAATTACAGCAACACACAAGCAGAAGTCACAAACCTCACACAGTGGAGAGAGAGCATCGAGTTTTCAAAGTTTAATGTCAGGCTTCTGAAAAAAACAGAAATGTTCTTGGCAAAAACAATATCAAAGACTCTGGATAAATAATCAATTATATTGCTTCAGATGAAATATAAGTTCATTATAATTTCTGAATTGGCGTTGACATCTAACCAGCATTTAGAAATATTTTTTGGTGTGTACAAAATCATGTTTAATATTAGTGGTTTCGTCATCTGCAAAACCCCTGACAGTTTGCACTTTTAAAATGTAACGCAGTGTATTTTAGTTTATAACTACAACCACAGTGTGCTTAAACTTAAAGGGAATATTTAAAATAATACATAAGACAAAAACTTTGTAGTAGTGATGCAAACTAAAAAAAGCCTCTTAGAACGTGTTGGAAAAAAAGAGATGTAGCAAGATGTGATGCTCTCAGATACCATGTGGGGAAAAAAATCTTAGGTTTGAGGTTCCCTGACAGAGAAATGTCAGGAAAAATGTGAGGAACATTAGGGCACAAATGGTTAGCAAATTACTGCAAAACGGACGGTTGGTGGTGACTCATGAAAACATTATTGGATGTGAATAGGGAAGTTGATTCACTTGCAGTAAGAGGAAATCCGCCGTGTCCTTATTTGTCCTGTGATTAAGAAATGCTGTGAATGAAAAGATTGCAGTTTCTGTGGAGACTGTGACTAACTGACTTCCAGCAAACTCAAGACTGCCTAGAATAGGTGAGACAGTAGAAGGATATTTGAAAATTAAATTTCAATTAAAATATTATTGGCGATGGGTTTCAACAAATACAGCAAAGTGGATGGCACACTCTGACTTAGCACTGATAAAACAATTTGTTTAAACATTTATAGTAAAGAGGCAAACACTGGAGGTAGACCTGTTTACAGAGAGTGTTGGTCTCGACTTCCACAATAACACAAATCAAACAGACAAAAGCTACTAATGTGGCTGATTCTCCATCTGGTAAAACACATTTCTCAGACACATTTATCCCAGAATAGGCAATTAGTTGGCAGTTTTCTGATTAAACGCAAGAAAAGCAGTGCATCATCATTGCAGTGAGAAATGTCCAACCTTCTGTTTTCTGCCCAGTTTTAATGTTGTTGCTATGGAGAGGATTAGATATAATTTTAGGCCTCCACTTCCTGTCGAGGGGGAGGAATAGATGCAGT
Organism: Bujurquina vittata; assembly: GCA_015106715.1. Lineage (NCBI taxonomy): Eukaryota > Metazoa > Chordata > Actinopteri > Cichliformes > Cichlidae > Bujurquina > Bujurquina vittata. Next base: position 42,974 of record VUQK01020204.1, read on the forward strand.
AATGTCGTGGTAGTTGGAGCTGGAGATTACATCTATATTTAATCCTGAACCTTTCGAGTATTATATGACACAACTGTCCAGCTTTCAGCTTTCTATTTGTCAGCATTTGGGTAATACAGAGCAGGTATGTGGTGCAAGTGCTTTGTGCGGTCTGAGAACAGGTGGATCAACTGAGCAGAGTTATTGTGGCCTTTGGCTTGTTAGGTCATTAGATAAAATGGATTCTGCACTGGATTACAAAGGATTTTGCACTGCATGAACAGCCAGAGATAAAAGATGCAGCAACAAAAACTCCTGCTTAGAAATTCTAGATCAGCAAATGCAGTGGTAGAAGGAAAAATGGTTTTTGCAACCTTATTTTGGGGTTGCAAACATTTTCACTGATTTTAAAAAGATTTGAGTGGTAATTATATTTCATGGCTTTAATTGTTCATTCAGTCCATTAAAAAAGACTTATAGTGACACACATTGAAAAAAATTTACATTCAGGTGACCATCAGAATGAAAATACATTTAGATATTGCTTCAAAGTAAGTGTCCAAATAAGTGCCAGGCAAGGCATTACCAAGGTGGCTGCGGTGTGGTAAGAATTGTTCTGATCAATACAAACTTTGAGCTCTGTGAATGTATTGCTAATTGCTATTTGCTAATTGATCATCCCATACCTGAGGAGTTCTGGTGGGATAGCAATGTGAGATGAGCGTTGTTTGCAGACAATTTTTGGGAACCAGTAAGATAAATAACAATATAATCCATCTAATATAGAAAGGGAAGCCATCACATTCGCACATATTAATTATCATTTTAGATAATGTGATTAGTCTGTTCGTTATAAATGTAGAAGCAGTGACGCCGCATAAAAACAATACCAGTTAAGCAACAACTGTTGTTGTTTTTCCATAATAACCTTTTTGAGAACCTGAGTAAGTCGTAAAAGAACAAACACTATTTTGCGTAATGCATAAATGGCACTGATATGAATATGTTTCCATATAATAAAGTTCAGTATTGAAGTAGATCAGAAAAAGCTGAGAACTTTATGCACTTTACATGCTGAGTCATTAAGTGTAACCATAAGGCTCAGCAATGCAAATAACTGCATATAAACATCAGCTACTAATGGAACCGTGGACAAAAACAATGCAGATTAAAAGACTGTAAGGCCGTGAGCAACCTGGTGGTGATGATTCATCATTTTCAAGTGCTCACTCTTACCGATTTGCAGGGAAACAAGCTTAAGAAACAGCAGGCTGATTTATTTATTTATTTTGCTGTAAAGGCTCTTGTGATTTCTAATATGTTCCAAAGTCAGTCAGATAGCTGATTCTAAATCCTGTTTGATTTCTGACTGACAGCTTATAAACAAGTGAATCTCTATCATCCCTCAACAAGCTGCAGTTTTTGTGCTTCTACAAATTATCTCAGTTTGTCCCTGTTCTTGTGGTGGTAGTCAGTTTCACACCCTAAGCCTGTAAGCAGTGCTTAGCTGTCTGCGCCATCATACAGCTACAGGGAGGAACAACACAAAGGACTGTTAGATTTAAAGCCAGTGGAAGTCAAAGTCCTAAGTAGATGAGATATGGCCATGGCTTCTTGTGTGCCAGGGCTCCTAACAGTGACACATCCATCACAAAGGAGTGAAACAACTTTATGCTACCTCCCACATATGCCAGTGGGGAAAATAATAGGCATCTGTTTTATCAGTTTGCTAGTGAGTGTGGAGGAACTGCTGCGAGAGATAAACCAGGCTCTTCAACTGAAGCACAATAAGCTGGCCCAGTGCTTAGAGGGCTTCCAGAGCGCCATGCTTTGTGATAAAGCCATAACAAGCTAATTCACAGGCACTCCCTCTATCCCTTTCATTTTCATGACGTTGTTGAGCCCAAAATAAACGCTCTCTGAATGTTACCTCCGTAAAAGCCCAGAAAAAGCTGCTTGCCGTGCTACGACGCACCCTCTCTTCAATTCTGAATGCTCACTTATCGTTCAGTTCCAGTTTCCACGTGTGCTTTTTTTTCTTTCTTTTCCCTTCAGAGGCATGTGTTCTATTTTATATAACCATCCATGGCCTATAGCAAGGTCACTGGTCACAAGCCCTATTTCTTGGTGAAATATGATGTTTTTACAGCAAGGAATGCATTTTAATGCTCTCATTATATGTTATTTCTTTAGTATAGTGTGCATTTAATGGACTATAAGAGGAGTCTGCATTTTTACCTGCTGCATTTGATCTCTTGCCCCACATTTCATGCCACAGTTAAAGCAGCAACACAGTTAATACAGTTTATTCTGGAAGGAAAATTAAAGCTGATCCACTAACCTTGGCTGCAATGTACAAATGGCCAAAATCCTAGAGTATATTTTGCAATATTTTATTATTATTATTATTATTATCTATTTTGCAGTCAACAGTGTGGGAATGGGAAATGATGGAGGATAAAGGGCCTCGTGTAGCAGACTACTTTGTGGTTGCTGGGCTCACCGACTCATCCAAGCCTCTGGAGGAGGATCTACACTTTGATGATGCCGGTCCCAAATCTGTGAAACCCCAAGCCCCTATCACCGATGTCGCTGTCGTCATACGCTCTCTGGGTGAAGAGGTACCCCTGGGCTTCACCTGTGTGGAAACCACCCCCTCGGGTCTCTCTGCAGAGCTCAATGGAGCCAGTCTAAGGGGCCCACAGATCTTCTTGTGCTTTAAGCGAGGCAGAGATAAGCCTCCACTGACAGATCTTGGGTAAGATGTAATCCTCACTCACTAACCCTTTACTCACCCAGCACCACTAATAACGTCTCTGCTTAGGGTCACTGTAATCTGCTGTAATACACATCCTCCAGTCTGAAATCTTTACATAGAATATTTATCAAAGCTGTCCAGTTTTTAAAAATATAAAAAGTCACTAATGCTGTCTGATATTTCAGGGTTCTGTATGAGTGGAAAGAGAAGCTCAAACCTGGATGCCACATCGTCCAGACCACACCCTCAGGCCGCCCTGCAAACATCAGCAGCTCATCCTCCCAACGCATCTACATTACCTACCGCCGTGCACCAAAGAGCCAGCCACACACATCATTGGCTGTCACTGATGTCTGCGTCATCATCCCTGGCAAAGGGGAAGCGCCCCCTCACACCTTCTGCAAGGTGGACAAGAATCTCAACAGCAGCATGGTGGGATAGAGCTCTGAAAATAATTATTCAAATCTAGTGTGTCTGTTCACACGACACAGATTTTTGCTGAAATGTGACGGCCTTTATCTTTCTCCATATTTCAGTGGGGATCCTCGGTCTACATTTGCTATAAGAAGTCTCTGGCTAAAGCAAACACAATCGCATACAAAGCAGGTAAACTAGTGCGTAGAATATGTAGCAGTGAAAATTAAAAAAATGGAATTTGGTTCTGGAAGTGTGTCAGACATTATCAGTAATGAGTTGACAAATGTGTTTGATATTTATTGCTTGTGTTTGTGCCCAGGTCTTTTGTGTAGGTACCCCGAAGAGGACTATGAGTCCTTTCCATTGCCAGAGTCAGTGCCTATGTTCTGCCTGCCCATGGGGGCAATGATCGAATGCTGGCCTGCACACACCAAACACTCCCTTCCTGTTTTTTCCACATTTGTACTTACGGGGGCCTCTGGAGAAAAGGTAAAATCACCTTTGTAGATAGTTTGACAGTTTGCTTTTGTTGTATTTTTTCTTTTACTTCTTTTGTGTCTTTACATACTGAAAAAAAAACTACGAAAAACTACCAATGAAACAGCATATAGCTGTTTCATTGACAGAATCATCAATTAACAGTTTCCCACAAATTGGTTTTTGCCCTTTAATGCAAAATATCTCCCTTAATTGCTTCATTTCAGCTAGCCTCTCCATCTTCATCTGCACCTCCGTCTCACTGTGCATTAGAATCCCTCATGGATTAGTCTGTTTATGAAGTGCCGTTGCATTTCTAAGAATACCAGACTATCTTAATCAACTTCTGAACTCTGACTGGAATCAAAAATGTTCTAAAAGCTGTGTTTGGAATACCAAAAGCCTGTTAGCCTCTGAAAGCACTGCAGCATAAAAGATTTTTTTTGGTAGCTCATCTTTTGAATAATGGATGTCTCATGCACCACTTGGGCTGATGTGCAATTTTAAATGCTGAATGCTTCAGTGTTTACTCCTTCTTCCCTGCAACCTCTAGTCTGCAGGATAGTCTCCTGGCACTTTAGCCTTGGAATGATTTGTGCATTTATTTGGGAGACAGAACTTCAAAGGTCTGATTTATTATGATGAAAATTCCCTTGTGAAGCCGCCGCAACATGCTTTTTTTTTTCTTTTCAAAGGACTTGTGGCTACTGTGGGGTTAGCATTAACAAGTGTGTGCATCCTTGTGGATGTGTTGCGTATTCTTCGTGTACTTACCTTGTGGTCCCTTTGTGTGCAGGTGTACGGAGCAGCTATCCAGTTCTACGAGCCTTACCCAGAGGAGAACCTGTCTGAGCGTCAGCGCTCACAGCTCAGCCTGCCAAGCTCTGATCTCAGACCTGATGAGACCAGAAACGTTTACAGCAACAAGAGCATCTGTTTACTCTCCCACTGGCCCTTCTTCCAGTCCTTCAGGAGCTTTCTCACCTTCCTCTACCGATATTCCATCTCCGGACCACATGCCCTACCCATTGAAAAGTTAGCAACTTTTATGGATTTTATCCTTGAACTAGAAACTCTAGTTCACATCTTAATAATTCTCACAAAAGTGTGAAGTTTTACCACTTTATTAACTTAATATTTTTTACTCACAGGCACATCTCTCACTTCATGCAAAATGTGCCATTTCCCTCAACTCAGAGACCACGCATCCTAGTGCAGGTGAGTTTAATATTTCATGAGAAAAGACTTGGGGTTTTTTTTGTTTGTTTTGTTTCTTAAAGTCACTTTAACTCACTAAAGCTTTTGTGTGTGCCCTCCACAGCTGTCTCCACATGACAGCCTGATGCTGAGCCAACCTGTGTCTTCTCCACTGCCTCTCAGGTAAAGAAACAACAATAAATTTGAGAGTTCTACCATTTTGTATTTCCTGCAGTCTTAATATGGAAACACTTGTTTGTTTTCTTACTTATGTGTGCGGCAGTGGTGGGAGCCTCTCCACATTGCTTCTGAATCTGGGTCCCAAAAATGCAGCCACTCTGCTTGTATTGGCTGTCACAGAGCACAAGATCCTGGTTCATTCCCTGCGTCCTGCTGTTCTCACCAGTGTAACCGAGGCCCTTGTGTCTGTAAGTACTATGTCCTTTTAGACCTCTTTTTTTCTGATAATAACGCTAAAGAGGGTGGTCTTTAATGTCATAATAAAAGTCACAAATTCAGTGTTTAAATAGCAGCTTTTATTGCTGCTTTGTATATGTTTATAACCATGCATTTTAATGATGAATATGGCTCCTTCTTTTCAGATGATTTTCCCCTTCCACTGGCCGTGCCCCTACATCCCTCTGTGCCCGTTGGCTCTGGCAGATGTTCTTAGTGCACCGTGCCCTTTCATTGTGGGTGTGGACTCCCGATACTTTGACCTTTATGTGCCCCCAGCTGACATCAGCTGTGTGGATCTGGACACCAACACCATCTCCCAGTGAGTGACCTCTGACTGCAACCAGTCTGTGATAGATGGCCAACTTCAACTGAACAGCAAAAATGATTTCTCCATGCTCTGGGCTTTCATTGCTCAGGTCTGAAAGCTATTTCCAAGGTTATTGGTATCTGTCAGTGCGAGCCTCTCTTATATAATAATAAGAGCTGGAATGTGAAATATTTTTACTGTACTGAAAAACACGTTTGGGTCCCATTGGTCTCCCACATGAATTCATCACATCATTTTGTGAAGGGATGAAGCTGTCAGTGCTGATGTTGGTGAATCCTCCCTCCTCATATCTTTTTTGTTTCTTAACTATCCTCCCATATAACAGTAACCATATGTTGTGCTTTCAGAAAAGATGACAAAAAGGCTCTAACATGGAAAATCTTGCCCAGGAGAGCCTGCAAGCATCTTCTCAATACCCTGAATAAGCTCTATCAGCAGCTCATTGAGGGTAAGTCCAGTCTGACGCTGGGTCATTTTGTGAGTGCTTTCATGAATAATTTGGTTGCTTAGGCTACAGGAGTCTGTTGAGTCAGCCTGTATGGGCAACTTTACAGGAAAACTGACAGGAAGCACTCACGGTTAGATAAAAATAACAGGACAGCTCGTGGATGATTTATCATTTATACACTCCTCATCACCCTGCTTTTTATTCCACTTATGGCATTCTTTAATTTGTGATTTATTCAGATTCTTTTACTATGAAATTAAATAAAAAGCAAACTAACTTTAAAAGATATAAAAATGAACTCTTATGTTCTGTCTCTTGTAAAATCTAGTTCTTCACTGTGGTGTTTTGAACAGACAAAATGATGATATTATCAGAGCTGCATGTATCCACTGTGCTTTGTTTAATTAGTTATTTGCTATCAAGTGCTTTATGTCCTTATGGATTCTAAAACATCAGCTGCTGTGTGCCCCCAGGTGGTCACTTAAATCACGAAGATGTGCAGATGGATCACACAGTGACTGACTGTGAGCTTGAAAGTGGAAAAAGCCTGCACACTCTAGAGCTGGAGATCCAGGAGGCCTTCCTGCGCTTCATGGCTGCCATCCTACGAGGCTACCGTTCCTATCTGTTACCCATCACCCAAGCCCCATCTGAGAAAACCACTGATGCCAGCTCCCTCTTTGACCTCCAAGGTATGTTTCAGTTTCAACCAGTAATATTCTCCTTAGTATGTCATCACAGTCCATGTTGACAAGTCATTGTTTCCCTGTCTCTGTGATTTAGTGCTGTTGTAGGTTACGCGGTTAAGGTCTGAGTGCTGCTAAGTTGGCCTCAAATCAGAGCTGTAATGATTGTTGTGATTTATCTTAAGCCTCAGTGGAAATTAGGGTTGGATGGTAAGTCAGAGAGGCCAGCATGATTAATAGCACAATGTCCCAGCACATCTGCGTGCTCTTATGTAAGAGGAACAGTGGAGAGCAAATTGTTTCATAACCCAGTATTTATTTTGCGGAAATGCCGGTTAATGCTGCATCTTGACCCCATAAATATTTTTTAAGGGCTTAACAAGTAAATGTGACTGATATTAATGCCCACTTTTTCAGATTTTTATTCAATAATTCCCTTTTTTTTTTTTTACAGGCTTTTTGAAGAGCAGAGACCGCTCCCATCAGAGGTTTTACTCCCTCATGACCAAGACTCAAATGTTCAGTCGTTTCATAGAAGAGTGCTCCTTTGTCAGTGATAAAGATGCTAGCCTGGCTTTCTTTGATGAGTGTGTTGATAAGGTGAGGTTTACAGCTAATCTTTATTATAGATTTTCTGTGTCAGAGACAATTCATCAGAATCATTCTGCTGCGTAGGAACAAATGCTCTCTGAGCAATAGTTAGTCCAGCCTCTGACTGTTGGCACAAATTCTCTGAAAAAAGCAGGGGTATTTAGAGGAACAATTAATCACACGCTATCCTCTCAATTAAGAGCTTATTTTTGGCCTTTATTTAATTTTCAAAAGAATTAAAAAGTAATTAACAGGGACTAATAGCAATAAACAAAATGTAATTATCACTTCAACACATCTCTTAAGCCTCTTATTAAGATCAGCTCCAAGCCTTTTCTGCTATTATTTCTAACTGTATTCCCATCTTATATTTAAAGATGTTTTCTTCTTTCCTCTGTTCTGATTTTCTGTCTTTTCTTTCTTCTCCTTTGCTTGCCATTATGGCCCTCGCCTAATAGTTATTTTCCACTGGAGGAAAGGTAAGCTACTAGGACTTGTTTAAAGACATTTTGCTACATTTTGGTGGTAGCCATACAGCATGTGAGCATAATCACAGCAGTTTTCATTATATTTAAGTATGCTTGCTTCAGATAAATCAAAGTGGCGTAAAGGAGGGTTGGAGAGAAAATGTCTTGAATGTGATGATGTGCAATAGGTGTCAGAAATTTGCATTATCGTTTTGTTTGTTTGTGTTTTCTTGTTGAAATCCTGTGGGATGTGCTGATGATTAGTTTGTGTTCATTCTTTGTGGATTTGACAGCTTTTAGGAACACAAGCTGTCAACTTGTTTTGTCACATGCTCACAAAAAAAGACAAAATATCCGCCTCCCGTGTGTGTGTGTGTGTGTGTGTGTGTGTGCACGCGTGCTAGTACACTTGTGCAATCAGGAAGTCAGATTTACATCCTGCTTGAAGAGTTAGAACTGTATTAATGGTCATTGTGGTTATTATTGAGAAGTGGAAGCATTGATTCATACACCGTCATTGCTGCTGAGGTTGACAACAAATGCGTGATTGAGAAAGAGCTCTTGGGTTTAAGAGGAAGGGCAACAAGCAGAGAAACAGAGCAGAATCGAAGTGAGGGCAAACAGGTCAGTGAGAGTCCGGTGACTGAATCATCCACTCAACTGAGTGGAACAAACCCTGTAATCCAGTACACCGGGGAACTATTCAGCGGCTGCCATAATATTAACGTTTTTGTGAAACTCATGCCCGAGATAAGCTGGTAATCGATTCAGACAAGCCAAGTGAGCGCACATCAGCTCAGTAGGCTTTTATGATCTCCCAGACAACTATTCAGTGCTGAATTTCTTATAAAAAAAGAATCATGCGTGCCTTTGCTCTGCTTCTCTCGTGCTGTTGTTCTCAGAAGGGCAGGCAGGCGATGGAGCTTTGTAAGCTTCTCTCCAGACAGCAGATAAGTCCATTTGGAGCTGAAGCAAATGTGGCAGTTAAGTAT
>VUQK01020204.1:55550-73035 GCA_015106715.1 Bujurquina vittata
GTTTTTTTTTCTCTATGACTAGTTGCTGATCAAGGATATTGAAAACCAAGGATCAAAAATAGTTTGCATGATTATGATATACTTAATAATAATGGTTTAAAAACAAGAGGGGAGAATAGGAGGGGATTCTGTAGCCATAGGTTCTCTGCTAAATACATGGATCTATAGTCTATAATCTGTATTGATACCTTTTGTTATTTATTTACAATTTTATTTTGCTTATCCCTCCCTTACCTGCGCTGGCGGCAGGGTCCATTCGGGTGAGGGCAAGGGCAAGAAGGCATAAAGTAGATGGTAATTTGATAATTTGATGTGTAGTGATTTGGAAAATTCAAATTTAAAAGCCAAGAAACATGCACAGTCTGCTCTGTGATAGGTGGGAGGTGGAGGGTGGGGATAGATTAAATGCTGGATAACATTATGCAGGTATGTCTCTTCACAGCTAATACAAATACTGAAGCTCAGAGGGCCAAAGCTCTTGTTCTAACAATATGATCTGGCAAAACTTGTCTCATTAAACTACTGAAAAATCGCAAATTCTTTGAGAATAATATAAAGTACAGTGGAGGAGATTTGTACCATTTCCTGCTATTTGACCTTGTGAATATAATGTGTTTTAAAAATACTCCTGCTCTTCTATTCTGGGAGTTGTGTGTGCTTTAAGCTGAAGGGAATGTCACCAGTCTATTGTGAACAAAAACGCTCTAATCAGCTGTCTCATATGAAGCATCCACGGAGACTAAAAGGACAAATTGTAAAACAAACGATGGGAGCAAATTTAAAAAGTAAGCCTCAGTGGAGCTTTTTCTTTTTATCTCTTTCAGGTGGACAATCAGACCAAGGCTATGATTCCTTGTCTAAGGAGGAGGAGAGGCTGTGCAGCCGAGAGAGTGACAGCACAGCACTGGTGGAAAACAAGGGACTGAGTCAGTCCAGTGAGTTTTGGTTCATTTTTATCTCTAATCTTTGACACTGGGGGACAGTTTTTGCAAAAGTAAATCACAGCTCACTGCGAAATGGATGTTTTGACTTTGAAAGGTGGGGGCATTGCATCTTAGTGTGGGCGTAATGTGTTTTTCACTTGTCCATTTGCTGTTATATTTAGGTGTTTCTTTTGACAAAAAAAACACCTCTTGATGGATAAATGTATTATGTAAATGGGGTGACGGTTTTGCCTCGGATTTTGTTGCAAATCATGACATGCTGTGTCTGACGTAGTCTCTTTTTTTAGTCTTCATAATCGGTAGTCCTCGGTAATCGGTGTGGCATTTCATCAGAGCCTTAATAGCTTACTACTTTTGGCTTAAAATGCAATGCAGCTGTATTAAGACAAACACATATCCCTTAAGGATCCACACAGCTGCCAGTTTCTCTTCCTCCTCCCCTCTGCGGTAGCTTTGTGTTGGCAGGAACAGTAGAACCACCAGTAACAATACATAAATCTAACAGGATTTGTTATTTTAGAACAATGCAAGAGTACAACACTTTCGCAGATTTAAGTTGATTAGTCAAATGCACAAAAATGCCTTTTAGCATTCACTCTCTCAAACTATATGTTGTTTAAACCTGCAGTGTTTGAGATTGAGGTTGCATTGCGCTGCAACTCTCCTTCCGCCAGAGCCTGTAAATCAAAGGATGCTAACTCAGACATGTTTTATTAATAAAGGAGACTTTCAAGAAGTCATTTTAACTGTGTATAAACACTATAAACCTTTGAGCTGAATGTTTTCAAATGTGTTTTTGTCACAGGCAATGGCAGCAGGCTGGCTTCCAGTCCATCTAGTGACACTCTTCTCAGTGGAGCTTTGCCAAAGTCAGAGAGGCCAAATTCTCTAGACTTGTCTGGTGGACAGGGAACTCTGAGGCTCAACGTCCCCCTTCTGAGTTCATCAAAGCAGCATCACCTTGTAGCTGACAGACTGCATGGAGTAGAGGAAGAAGACACAGAGACTGATAAACAGAAACTTGCATTGGAGAGGAGTGTCAGCTGCACCGGTGCAGTGGAGAGGCCCGGTGTTAGTTGCAATGCTGGGACAGTGAGGAGGACAGGTATCGAAATGGGATTTGATCCCTTGTCACTGATGGCAACAGCAACAGGACAGGAGTGTGACCAGGACAACAGCAGCACGTCCAATGCTCGCCGCAACCTGGCCGAGGAGATTGAAATGTACATGAATAACGGCAACAGCCCTCTGAGCAGCCGCACACCCAGTATGGACCTGCAGAACCCCTCAAGCCCTTTGTTTCGCTCAGCCTCTTCTCCCCACTCCTCCCCACAATCCTCAACCCTAGTTCGATCCAGTACACACCTCCCACTACCTCCCAAAACAAAGGAGAGGCTGAGGCCGTCACCATCTCTTCCTCTTGGTATTTGTAACAAAGACAGGGAGAGGCCTCCCTCTTTGGTTTCACCATCATCACCTACTCCTTCCACTTCATCTTTCTCTATGGACACACTGTTCACCCCAACTCTCGATATCTTCAAAAGTAGCGTCATATCAGCAGGGAAGGGTGTGGCTGAGAAGGCTAGTCGCCTCTACTCTCGTTTGTCCTCCCAGACTTCACTAACACAGGTTAGAAATGTAGCATTTGACATATAAATATTTCTTGTGCATTTCTGTCTTGAAGATGAAAACCAGTTACAGTATGTGACAGTGTTTTTACTCATTGCCCCCTGCAGGAGACAAACTGTGACCGCATGAGTGTGTCCTCACTGACCTCAGGAGAGGCAGATTGCTCCTCACTGCTTGATAATGACTCCTGTCTAGACCCAGATGGATTTACCTCCCCACAGCATGGCAGCGTGTCCCGAGTCAGGAAAAGCCCCATTGGTCATAACCTGGGAAGCCCTGGCACCCCAAACAGAGTGTTCAGACACAACTCCTTTTCTGGTTTGTTTCACATCTGTTAATTAATCATGAAATATTGTAATAAAGCTGTTCTTTTTGCTTTTTTTATGTTGGTATTTAAATAAGTTTTTAAAGCTCACAATGGATGATCAGTTCATTTAGTTACCATTTCTGACGAAAGCAGCTCCAATCTAAAACAACACCATTATAACAGCAGCATTGCATTGGTTTGCATGAAGGCACTTTTTGGCAGTCTAAATTTAGAGTAAGAGAAGGGCTCAGTGATGGAAAGAGTTTGGTGTTGTTCTATCGGAAACTAGGCCAACAGGCATGAGGGCTGATGCTGTGTGTAGGTTTTTCTGCACCCAGCCATAGGCCCTAAGCTAAACATAAACACTTGGAACATGTACACGTGCATGCACATCCACGTGCACTTCGAAACACAGACTCACTAAACCTGCAGCACAAAAACAAACACTCATTGCAGACGTTAATGAAGTAGTTGCTGCTTTGTTGCATCTGGCTGCTTTTTCTTTTCTTTCTAGACATTTAAAGTTTTGACAGCTGTGTTCAATCTTGGCTTTGTCTTCTGTGTCTAATTGTGTAATCCTCCATTGTTTCCAGGTGGTTTGGGACTTTCCTCCAAAGCTGCTCACACTCCAGATTCCTCCCCAGACACCGGCCGTTTCCTACCCACTCCCAATTACACCGTAGAGGTGAGGTACTAGCACATAACAATCCCTGATCCGACTCTTGTCTGCAGACTCACTAAAACTGTGTGATTGTTTCTCTCTGATCCCGATGCCTCCTTTTAAAGGTTCTGATGTCTAGCTGTTCACTTTGTAAGACATGTGACTGTCTGGTGTATGACGAGGAGATAATGGCAGGCTGGACAGCAAATGACTCAAACCTCAACAGCACTTGTCCTTTCTGCGGCACAGCCTTCTTACCTTTCCTCAATGTGGAAATCAAAGATCTGAGACCACAGAGCAGGTAAAATCCACACAGTACAGTATACTTACAAAGAGAGAACAAACACTTTGAATAATTAATCAGGAGCTTCCATGACTTTGTGCTATTTTCAGTTACAACATTGTGCTAGATTGTCTTTTTCTATAATATCTTGCAAGTTGTTTATTTATTTATTTATTTATTTATTTATTTATTTATTACAAAAAGCACAGTGGCACACAAACACACACAAACCATCTTTTGTCCCTGTGACCCATTTAAAAAGGTCCACCCTCTGCCTCTCCTCAGGTCGTCAGAGAAAAGTAATCCTGTTAAAGAGGAGGATACGTCTGTGCCACCCGATCCTGAGGAAAAAATCTCTACAACAGACGGTGCAGCTGAGTCATCTGCAGCTCCTCCACAGAAGCAGGAGAGCAGTAGGGGTGCTGGGCGAGCCCCAGGCTCCTCCTCCTCCTCCTCCTCCTCCACTCCTGTAACAGTGCCCTACCTGAGCCCTCTGGTTCTGTGGAAGGAGCTGGAAAGCCTGCTGGTGAATGAGGGCGACCAGGCAATCTCCTCCCCAAGTGTTGTTGACCAGCATCCCATTGTCTTCTGGAACCTTGTGTGGTACTTCAGAAGGTTGGAGCTGCCGAGTAACCTGCCAGCTCTTATCCTGGGCTCCCTGCACTGTAGCCATGAAGACCAGGTGAATATGGCAGTTTGTCACTCACACATCAAATACTTTAAAAATGCAGAAATTGATGTTATTCTATGCATAGCAGCTAAAAAAGTTAATCTCATGGCTCATTAGCTTAGCCTAGCACAAAGACAAGCAGAGACATATTTTATTAACCAGCACAAAAAATGAATTGTGACTTTGGCGGCTCCTAGTGTTGTTGTTGTTGTTGTTGGGGTTTTTTGTTTGTTTTTTTGTTTTAAATAAAACTGCTAATAATAAAGCATGAAACCATAACACTTCTGTGGCCCACAGGGGAGAATGCTATAAGGGATTAATCTTTTTTCATGTATTTTATCCCCTTCAGACTCCTCAGACAGTGTCATCTGAGGACAGTAAGCAAGTTCTTGTGAGGATTATGTGGGACAACTTGAAGTTGCATCAAGACAAAGTTCAACCCTGCTATGTCCTGTGGAACACCCACTGTAAGTTAAAGCATTTACTTTCACAGCCTGTCGTACATTTTTTAAAAAATCTTTTAGATACTGTATGAGGCTACTTTCAGAAAATGATTCTCCTGGTGAGGTCAGATATTTACATGCAAATGAAACAATGCATGTTAAAAAACTGGAACATCATGCATAATTCAGTTCAGGAAACCCATTAGTCGAGTTATCTTATCAGTGCTCTATGCTTTAAGGCTTAATTTAGAGAGATGAAGATGAATGACCCTTTGATTATTATAATCGGTTATTATAATCTCTCTCTCTTTGCAGGTGCCAGCTCGCTGGTTCGCTCTGGGTTATGTGAAGAAGGCCAACTCTTCACTGTGGAGCTCTTGCAGGGTTTTGTGAGGAGCATTAAAAAGAGTGATGTCCATCAGCCCATGAGCCAGATCATCCAGCTGTTGGGGCCTGAGTTGGGATTTAAGAGACAAAGGTAAGTAAGTAAACAGGTTTGTAAAGTTATGCCGGCAAGATCATATGAATGGAAAATCTAATTGCTTTTTTTTCCTCCCAAAAAGGAGTCTCTACAGAGATTTATTGTTCCTTTCTCTGGTGGCTTTGGGGAAGAACAACATTAATATCAGTAAGTTCAAAGCGCTGATATTCACTTTTTAGTTAGTCTGTCGCTTTTGTCAAGATATCTGAAAATACCTCTTGATGGCCTTAATGATGCCCTGACATTACCTGTAGTTCCATCAGGTGGTTTTTCATATTCTGCATTAAAATCTGTCTCATCTAATGGACAAAAAATTTTGTAGGCAGTCAATGTGCTGCCTAGTATCCGTTTGATCCCTTAGTTTTGAATGGAGTGGCATCCTCAGGTCAAAATTTTTTCATAGTGTAATACAAAGATCTAGAACACAACAATAATACTAGCCTCATTTGTACTCTGTACTCTTTTTATTGTCAAATGGTAGCAAGATAGAATAAAGTGCTTGAATATATCCACATAACAGCAATACCTCCTTAAATTCAGCATGATGGTAGCACCCTACATAATCCAAAGCATTGCAGAGCTGCTAGCTAGAAGCCTGTAGAGTTCTAAAATATATACTGCTGATATTTTAAATACCTACTATTCATGGTTAGTGAGAAAAATTCATTTGATATAAAGAGAGTTTAATGAAAAATACTTTACTTAATGTTATCTCTCTTGCAGGTGCTTTTGATCGCGAGTACAAGCTGGCATATGATCGCCTCACCCCCAACCTAGTTAAACTGACACACAACTGTGACCGGCCCCCCGGAGCAGGGGTCATGGAGTGCAGGAGGACTTTTGGAGTGCCCAATCTGTGAACTTCTTGTCTCCTTCTGTCCTTCCAACCACAGTCACTGCTGCTGTTGTTTTTTTCAGACTGCTCTTCAGACTCAGGACCAGCTCATCTGACTGGAGCATTAAGCTCTTGTAAGCACAATGGGACTTAACGTAATGCAACTGCCATGAGTTTCTTGTAAACCGTCAGAGCTGAGAGGCATGAAGTGACAGGCCTTGCGTTTGTAAATATTTTTGAAAATATTTTCTGTATAAATGTTTGCACAGTTATTACACAGTCTATTTTATGCCTCTGTTTCTGTTGAAGCTGTGAATAAGTAGGTAAAAGTAAGTGTAAGTTCACCTCGTCGAATTCCTCAGTGGTCCTGGTGACCTTGTTAAGACTGTTGTTGATTGTGTGTACTTGCTTTTAGATATTCATGTTTTTACAAAGCACTTTGATAAGGTGAGCACTTGACATTTGTTCTCATTTACATAGAACCGCGTCCCAGCCGCATACACCTTAGTTACGGTTCTGTCTGAACTTTCCACTGGTTTCAAGTCATATACTTAAATACACTGAACTAGATTGTAACATAGTAAAATTATAAACCACAATATTGTTTCTAATTCCACAAGAGAGCCCTGAATTAATGTATATGCACAATGATTTATGTTTTTTGTACAATATACCAAAAGAGCCCAAAAGGGAACAACACATAAGTGATTAATTTACAGTTTTGTAGGCAATATTTTTTTTAAAGCAATGAATTTTGTGTTAAATGGGACTCCCCAAGGATGGATTTCCTTAAAAACAGTGCAATCAATTAAATAGTAGACAAAAATGGTAATAAGTGTTTTCTGTTGGTTTAATCAACCTTTTCTTTTATAAAGTCTTTGAGACACACTAATGGATTCGTAAAAATGTGCAGAGTATTTGACTCTAGTATTTTGTACGTTTTCTTCTTGTCTTCATTGTGTGGCATTGATGTTTTAGCTATTTGGACAACAGTGCACTGTTTAATGTGACATACAGTGTATTACCGGACATTTTACCCACTTACACTAACCAGTCTTGGAACAGACTAGTGAAGGTTTTATTTGCACTGTGATTATTTAAAGATGTCAAAGGTGTTCCTTTGACTTGGAAAAACAGCTCTGACCTGCCCACATTCAGGAATCACTTTAAAACATAAGCGTGACACTTCACAGCATTAATGTTCTCTTTCACCATTAACTGACAAAAACTTGGAGTGATGCAGCTCCACAGCTTATTGCTGGACTTCACAGTAACTGATGATACAATGGTGGATTAAATAAGGCTGTGTGCTTGAAATGAACACCAATCTCACAGCATGCAGATAAACATTTTAACCAACTTGTAAACAGGGTCTGAAAAAAAAAAAAAAACCCACTGATGACCAAAACAGAATTTTATGTCCGTGTGTTGTTTACTGTCAATTTTAACAATGTTTCCTAAGTATTATTTATCATTTGTAACACAAATGCTGATTTGTATGATTTTTACATATAAAAAAAAGAAAATGAAAATTCTTCCTTGGGTGGATCTATAGTTTGCCTTCATTTATGAATAAAAACATTTATTCTATGGATGTCATGTTTGATTTATTTATTTTCAAGATTGAGTGCAAAGAGTGATGATTTAAAAAAAAAAAAAGAAGAAGTTAAAGCAAGCTCTATTAAGGTCTATCATGAATCTTACAAAATCTTTCCAGAATGTGCACAAGCAAGACTTTTACTTGCATTTCAAAGACAGTGTTGCATAAAAAAAGAAAACAACCCCCCAAAACATTAATATCCCTGTTAGTGGTCTTATACTGTAAAATCTACACTGTATTAAATAGTAGTCATGCATCTCTTAATGTACTGTAACAACAAATTTAAAAGCTGCCATCATTACTAAAAGTGAGTACCAGGTTCTAGAAAATGCTTTATTGCTGCTGACATCCCAGACATTTAACTGGTACAATGCAGAGCACGTAGCTTTCTGAACGTTTCCTATAGATTTCCTGATCTATGCACATGAGATCCATACATGTAAGGGTTCAGTAGAAAGAATTAGATGGAAACAGGACAGATGATGATACGATCCTCCAGCATAACACTGAGCACCAAGAAGATAAAGTAGAGGAGAAACATGGTGAAACCCAGCACCTTATTCATCTTCCATTTACAAGAAGCAATGGAGATGATGACAAAGAGGAGCATGAGGAAGAGCAGCACAATGGCACAAAAGAGCCCGTTGCTGCTGACGGCCACTGGACCAAAACTATGGATGGCTGAGTACAGGAGCCAAGGGACTGGTAGGCTTTTGAGTAAAATGATAATGACAAACAACAACAAAAAGGAAGAGAAAGAAATTATTAAACTTTGTATTCAGTAGCTTTTTTCTTATTTTTTTTTTTAAATCATGACAGATCAAGCTATAGACGCTCACCCCACAGTGATGTCAAAGATGTTACTGCCCACCGAGCTAGACACAGCCATGTCCCCCAGGCCTTTACGAGCCACAATCACACTGGTAATGAGGTCAGGGATGGAGGTCCCCGCAGCTAGGATAGTCAGGCCCATAATCTCCTCTGAGATGCCGATAGTCTCACCCACCTAGGAAGATGTATATCGACATCCAGATTTATAGGTGTTCAGCTTTTAGTTTACAGAAATTTTTACAGAGATACTTCAGGTCATTGCACACAAAACGGAAACAAAACGGAGCATATGCCTCTAAAGTAACTGACCTGATGGGCCCACCACACCATGAGGTACGAGAAGATGCCAATCCACAGAATAGAGCCCAGAAAGGTGACCACAAAGAATTTTCTGGATTTCTATAGGACAAAGTGAGTGATGTAAAAGCAAAATGCAGTAGTAATCACAGCTGATATCAGAAATATTCTCTCACCGGGTTGCGAACATCAGGAACGGTGAGCCACAGAGGGAAAACTATGGGCAACAGGAAGAGGTAGGTGGCTTGCTTTCGTCGCGAATCGGGCCATTCCAAAGATAGAGGGTCATCTTCTTTTTCCTCTTCTTCTTTATCTTCATCCTCCTCTTCATCATCTTCATCTTCACTGGACTCATCACTTTCATCACTATCCTCTTCATCGCTCTCAGAGTCATCAGACTCTCCTGACCCATCATCTTTTGCTGGCACATCTTCCTGAAGTAGGAAAGATTTCACAGTGAAGAAAAAAAACAAAGCAAAAGCTAAATTATCCTAAAGAAGCTGGTGCCCACAAGTTGGAGCTCTGTGCATTGGCTCTTACATAGACAGGTATCAAAGACTGACTTCTGGACTTTTTGAAAGCCACCAGGACATGGTTGGAGAGTACCTTCTTGTCCTCTGGCTGCTCCTTCTTTTCTTCTTCTGCAGCTGGGGGAGGTTCTGGCTCTTTGGTCTGCTCAGTTTTCCCCCCGCCATCTGTGAAAGGAATCTCAAAGAGTTTGTTCATTTTCTGTGAGTCTTTTGCTCATTCAGCTATTGGCCAGTCTTTAATTTCATTAAAGACTTCAGGACTGGTTACATGAAGAATTGCACTGAATGTGTTAATTGAACTCACTGTCTTCAGGATTTTTTTTACATGCTCTTTTATGCATTTTAGGGTTAGTACTGATTGGATGCTGTTATACAGTATATTGCATGAAATTTGCTATGTTCCTTGCTATGTGCTAAATGCTTCTAAGCCATATGCTAAAAATATTGATACAATGGGAAGCAATTATGCTGTCATTGTAGATCTAGCCATCTACTTTTGTTAAACAAAAGAACCCCTTTTACTTTATTTGAGACATTTTGCTCATATGATTTTAATGCTTTGCAACTGCCAGTCTCTGCTTTGTGAACAAATTCTGCGCCTGATCAGTGCACAACCCTCACATCCTTCCATGTTACCTTCAATTTTTTCTTGTGTTTTGCTCTCTGACTTCCTTCTTGCCACATTGTTCATAATCTCAGCTTTCTCCTTAAATTTACCTACAAACACAGAAACAAGCAGAACAAAATTAGAATCACGGATGTCTAAAGGTTGCCCGTAAACACGATACAAAGTGTTTTTTAATTTAGCTGTCTTATGAGTGTATTGCTGCTACATTGGTCATGAAATCCTAAAGAAAGTTTGGTTGAAAATGGTGGTTTTAAGATTTGCATCTGATTAACTTGTAATCATAAATTTATTTTAAAAAAGTCTAGTTTATATTGCGCACCGCTATGAGATAATTTAACACATAATTGGCATTTAATTGTTATTAACTGAAGTGGGAGGAGCTACTGATAACCTGATAAGCTACAAGGTAACCTGAGTAACTGTTTTCTCAAAAGTGAAAGCTGGATTGGAGTGCCCACCATCACGCTGTCAACCCAGTTATTTTTACTATTACACAGCTTCTAACTCACTGTAACCTCTAACTGATGTAAAAGAAAAGCCACTTCATCCTGAATTTACTTATTTTTTTTCTTAGAGTGTATTGCAACGATACCCTAGAGAGATTCTTTTTCATGTTCCTGTGTGGGCCTTCAAATGCATCCCTCTATAGACTGCTGTAGGTATTTATCTGCTTAGTATCAATCTGGACTTAGGCCTGCCTTCATGTGGGACACTTCGCTAATCCTTTTTAGAATGAGAAGGACATAGAACTCAGACAGCTATTATAAAAGCACCTTTCAGGGTGCACAGTTATCAGTCAGAAAGCAGTACTCACCATTACCTATAGGGTCTAATGTGTGAATCATGAGTTGGAAGATGGTGTTTCTCATTGTGCTGTTGTGTAAAGAAGCAGAACTCCCCCCGCGTTGAAGGGATGGCTTCAACTGGGGAAAGAGATGGCTGAGGTCATGACAGCTACTCACTATACAGACAAGAGCAAATCACTGTTACACAAGTGTGTCATAATAGATAATACTGGATGTTTTTCTTAGCAAATGTAATATAAGGCTATGATGAGAAGATCAGCAGAAATATAGATACAATGTAAGAAAGCATGTAGATAAATGAAGACTGTGAGCATCAAGGATATCAGGGGTATAAGGATGTTTGGTTTTTGAGACTTTCTTCTTGCAGGTTATTGGTTGGTTGGTTGGTTGGTTAATTGATTTTTTACCTTTAACCTATTCTTGTCCTCTGGTGCAGGAAGTGCATTATCCTCACCGTCCCCATTAGTCTGCGTGCAACAAGGTTTTGTTCAGTGATGATCATTCAGTGGTACAGATTTTGGTAGGATTTATGTTATTACTATAACAAAATGCATTAATATTTCACTCATTGCACACACTGGCTGACTTGTGTCTTAGATATTTTCAAAAAAATAACATGTAGCTGTGTGTCATACTATTTTTTTAAAATAAAAAAATAGTATGAAAGAGTAATTATGCATGATATGAAATAGCATCTTTAACAAAGAATAACCCGCTACTCACAAAACCTGAGTGTGAATAAATCCTTAAAGTTTACTTTGTGTAAATTAAGCCTCAGTCACACCTTCCGGGGTCAAAAACATTATAATGTGGAAGCTAACAGAGCGTTAGCTCCTGAAAGGAATAGTTTCCTTTGGCTGATTAGCTTTGTTTTCCCAAGGCATTTACTAGCATTGAAAACCAGTATCATTTCTTCCTTTGGCATTAACAACACATTGTGTTACAGGAAGGAGAAGAGGTTTCATGAAGTGAGAGTTATGAGTATTTTGGCTCCCTCATTCAGTAATCAATCACACTGTATTTAAGTATGGTGAGTGTGACAGAATAAGAGGCATAGTTAAACATGACAGTTCTGTTTTTGGAAATCAAGTTACCCACATGAAAAAAAAAATCTGCTTATTTGTGCCTCTCCAACAGAAAAGCATTCATCCACTACAACAGTATCCATAGCTCTAGTTTTCAGTAATACCAAACATGGGTTTTGCTAAAAATGTTGAGAAAGCCCTTTGATATAAATAACAAACAACAGAGTCATTAATTCATTGATTGAAGAGTAGAGCTCTAATGAGTTTTTGTTGTATGAGTGCTTACCTTGTCTGGTTCCTCTACAGCAATAACTCTGACAATGCTCTTGTGTTTGTGGAGTTGGGTCTTGAACGCTCGCTCTAGTTGCACATTAAACTTCATGAAAATGACATAGAGAGTGTAACTAGCCACCAGCATCATGCTCTCCCACCACATGATGACATTATCCAGGAAGAAGATAATTAGCAAGATGAGGTCAAGTATGTAGAATGACACATCTCTGAATAGAGGCCACCAGGTAAGATGAAGAATCTCCCGAGAAAACAAAGCACACATTCCAATCACAAACAAAATGTTAAAAACTGCTGAGCCCACAATTGTGCCAATACCCACGTTGCTGTGGGCGATGAAGACTCCTATCAAAGAGGTAAAAAGCTCAGGGGCAGAACCTCCAGCAGCCATGAAGGTGGCTCCAGCCACATCATCAGAGATTGCTAACTTGTCCGTGATTACCCCGAGAGCAGGAACAAAGAACTCATCACACACAATTGCAAGTGACACAAACATGTACATCATCCCAATAATGTGAAGGATCACCCAGCCTCGTCTGCGATCTTCAATTGAAAAGATATCTTCAGGGTAGTCACCCTTCATATGCGGTGCTTCACCAGGAGAAGCTGGGGGGATAGTGGTCACAGGGGGAGCTGGCGTGGGGGTCTCCTGTGGAAGTTCAGGGGCAACGTAGATGCAATGCACTAAAGTCCTATTTGTTGCTGGCAATATTGGCGATTCAGTAGTGGTAGATACTGAAGTTGTATCTGTATGATGGACCGCAGACATATCTGTAGTTGTTGTTTGATCAGTGGGCTCTAAATCATGTGCTGCAGTGAGAGGTTCCTCCAGCCCTCCAGTCTCTACTGTAGGGTCCTCACCCCCCTCTGTTGAACCTTCCCCGAGTTCCTCTGCAATTTGAGGCATTGCCAAAGGCTCATACAGTCTGGCACTGATGGTCAGCTGGTAGAGAGTACAGAGGAAAACCCCAGAGAGGAGAAAAAGAACCCTGCTCAGCTGCAGTCGCTTCCTTCTTGTACAATACATTTTCCTCTAAAGCAGTGTTGCTACTGGATAGGTTGAAATAAGCTGCATAAAGGAAATTTGGTAGAGTCCAGTTCTCTCCCCGGGATACCATGGGGTGGCAGAATTTAAACCCTCAGTGGTTTGACTCATTTCACATCCTCAAATCCATGGAATACCCAGCCTGTGGTAAAAATGAAGGAAGAATATGGATGAAATTAAATAAGAAAAGGTTGTAATGCAAAGGAGCAAGGGTAATTGCCTCATTCAAAGAGAGAAAGAGAGAGAAAAAAATCTGCATTTTAATCATACTTACCATAGAGTGCTGTCATCGTGAGTGAAAAAGTAGATTTCCAATGGAATTGTTGGGGAACTGGATGTTGAGGGACAAACAAAAACTGTTGCAGTGGCCAGTGTTATGTATGTAGGACACAGAACAACTCTTCACAATGGATCAGCATAATACCTAATACCTGTAGACTTCTAAGAGGATTATGTGCATTATCTCACTCTCACTTGTGAGTATACCTGAATAATATTCAATTTAATGCAAAATAAACGTGCTCATTTAGTATAGTGGTATTTTGATATCATGGTGTTTAAAAAAATACCATAATCAAATGATAAAACATGTTAAGCTGGTATGGCTACCTTTAAACTCCACAACAAAACATTCAAGGTGCATAGCAACTTCCATTGTTGATAAAATTATGACATTCTTTGCTGGATTTTTGTGCTGACTTTTTCCAGAGTATGAAATTTATTATTTAAAGTTTCCATCACATGAGGCCTAATGTATCCAGCGGGAAGGAAACAGTAGGCATATTATGGTGTATATTACCACAACACTGTTGCAAGGGCGAACGTGTTAATCTGACAATTAGCCAACCATTGCAGTCAGACTGTCTGCAGCTTTCACTGGTGACTTGATCCGTGATATCACGTGTATGTGGTTAATGCTCCTCTACTGTAGGTGAATGCATTTCCACTAGTGCTGGTGAATGCAGCCTCGGTACTGACTCCTCCCACACCTGCTCCCTAATGGCTTGATAAAATAATGCACCTAAAGCCCTTGTTTACCTTCCCTTTCATCTGAGTTGATTGCAGTGGGTCGTGCCTGTGAGGGTAATATGGGTTGGAAAGTGATCATTTAACCAATTTTCCTCCTTTTATGTATACAGTACCAGGATGGATGGCATCCCCCTGCTCCCTCCCCAGCCTTCCCTGCTGCTTCTCAGACACAGGCCTCTTTGGCATGACATGTTGCAACTACTACTGAAATCCATTACCATCAGATATAGGCAGGAGAAGACCCATCTCGCCGTCTAATTAAGGAAGTCCAGGGACCCGCTGATCAAGGGAACTTCAAGTTTTAAATAGTAGTTTAGTAGTTCATATTATGCATTATAGTTGCTCAGCAAGTGACATTTGATGAACTTAGATTTAAAACCTGCATGTAATGCATGCTGTAATGTAAATGTATAACTATCTGGTTATTTCATATTGTGAAACAACTTGAAAAACATATTACATCATAATCATTTTTGTGTTATTCAAATGGTATGAAAATACTTGGCAATGGTTAAAGAGGTTACTGTAGTTAGCAGAATTCAATTCAATTTTATTTATATAGCACCAAATCACAACAAACTGTTGCCTCAAGGTGCAAATTGTGGTACATTTTACAGGAATGGATTATGTTGTACTGGTGTATAGCAGGCTTTGGATTAAATAAATGTGTAATTGAAAATGTGTTGTTGTAGAGGTAAACTTTGGTGTCTTTGTTGGTTCAAACTAGTGGAGGCCAAACAAGAGGTAACAGATGAGCTACTTGATCTTCAAAACATTTATTCGGTTCAATTCAATTGAAGAGAGACAGAGATTAATAATAATCAATGATTTAATACAGAGTGAAATATAAACAGAGTAAATAAGGTGAATGAAAAGAAACAGCGCATTATTAGTAGTAATTTCTCAACATTTACAGTGGCCTATTTTCTTGAAAAGTTACATCAAAAACAGTTGCCAACAAATCTGGCCTGTAAGACGATAAACGCTCTTTATCCTGAGCCCTCTGAGAGAAAACCAGGTGAGTCACCTGCTGTTTTCATGCTATGAAATTTTGTGCATGTGTAATATTATGCAAATTTTATTTTACAATTACACACAAGCAACATCTTAATGTCATCTTAATGTCTTATTATCAATCAGCAGATAGAACTAAGGACTGACATGCTGTCATCAACTTGATACTAACTGGGTTTATTTCATTTGTAGAGAGCTACGGCACCACCACCAAATGCAAGCACAGCTTGGGAGAAAATTACAAATAAAAGGAAAGCCAGCACAAAACCAGAGTCCCTCAGAAAACAGCTGAGATGTGCCAGTGATCCCGCTCAGTTGGCAGTGGAGCCTGCGCCGGCAAAGGGGAGCAAAAGGAAGGCCAGCATCCAAATATACACCTAGTAAAAAGCAGAAGGTTGGATCCAGCTACACAGACTCCAATGAACCCAACAGGGTGACAAGCTGGAAAGAGGAGGACAGAACTAAGCAGCTCACAGACATCAGAGGTAAAGTGAAAGGGTAACAGACATGAATGTACAGATGTTTGTGTGTGAGCAGAGATCAGTGGCAGATGACTCCACAAGAGAGTGCTCTAAGGTTAAGCTGTGGATTTAGGATTAAAGTTTGCTTTAGCTTGTTTTGTTTGATCAGATTTGCAAATTCTTTATTAGGCTGCAAAGTTTTAAGCCATCAATCATCAACACTTACCACATTTACCCTTGCTGAATGTCTTTCACTAACTGTAATCACAGTAACTTAATGCAAACAGAAATCATTTTCAGGACTCAAAGTGTTGAGTCATGAAAACACACATGCAGACTGAAATTATATTTTTTTATGTCAGTTTTATGCCTGACATAAAACTGATGATGCTATTGATGAATAGCATCATCAAAGGTGATGCTATTCATGCCGATACATGCTTTCATAAAGAGGGCAGCGTCACTATCAAGAAAGACTTGGAGAAGCTGCAGGAAAAAAGGACAGACAAAAA
The DNA here is from genome assembly GCA_015106715.1 of Bujurquina vittata. Classification (NCBI taxonomy): domain Eukaryota; kingdom Metazoa; phylum Chordata; class Actinopteri; order Cichliformes; family Cichlidae; genus Bujurquina; species Bujurquina vittata. Next base: position 71,873 of record VUQK01020204.1, read on the forward strand.
CATGTTTTTTTATGCTTGCCTGATCCAAACCTCTCTTCACTTAAAAATAATAGCCTACCAGCAGTCATTATATTTAAGGGAGCAGCATAATTTTTGGTGTTTCCGTCTGGTTCAAGGACCTTTTAAGCTGGGAAAATGTGAAGGAAGCTGAACCACCGATGGAAACGATGGAGAGCAGCAACAGTTAAGCAGATCGGATAACGGCTCCTCAACACTGACATACAAGGATGGAACTTGTGAGTAACCAGACGAGTGGGAATCGTTGCTGATTGCTGAGGAGAAGCTTGTGACATTGTCGCTAGCACATCTCAATCAGAAAAGAAAGTGAGGAGTTAGGGACTATGTTAGGGGTTTGGCAGATGTGGTCAGTGCTTTTGGTTCATAGTGACTTAATTGATAACTTTAAAAAAAAAGAGACAGATAATGCCAGTGGACATAGTAGCTCAGAGCCCAAAGAGGAGATGTGTGTACTGATACAGACAGCATCCCCTGTCAACTGAAAACGGAAATAAAGGTAAAACAAATTCAACTAACACTTCTTCTATTTAGTAGCTCCACCCATTCAGTACTTTTAGGCACTACTTCTTGCATCTTACATCTTGTGTTTGGGTTATGAATTTAAAAAAAACTTATTTTTTTTTCAGTAGCCTTAATTTGAAAATATCTCTTAAAACCTCCCAGTAGGCCATGCCCAGAAACACACAATAGGTGCCCAGGAACCACCTCAACTTGCTCCTTCAATATGGTTCTACTTCAAGTCCTCTCAACTGACCAAGCTCCTCATCCTATCTTTAAGGGAGAGGTCAGCCACCCTTTAAGCTCACGTGGGTCATGCAGCGTTGCCAACTTTGTTGCTAGGCTTTTCCCCCCTAGCGACAAATGTAGCTAGTTTTTCCAGTGACGTCAGAGAGTTCTGGAAACCTGAAATCCTCCGGTGTTGCCATGTTGCGTTTTGGCGTCGTCCGGACAACCAAGAGTACCTGGCTGGAAGTGTAAGCCACGGAGGGAGGACTATGGGCAGCACAAGCAGGTAGATGGCTTGCTCACACAATGTGTCAGGACACGGTAAAGAGAGAGGAAACAAGAAAATCCCAGTAAAAAAAATATGAAGCGTTATCACCTGCAGCCTTTTCCTCTTGAACATTTCAACCACCCCCCGCCTT
>VUQK01020205.1:0-12356 GCA_015106715.1 Bujurquina vittata
TTTGCTGCTTTGACTGCTTAAGCAGAATTTCCAAACCTTCATTTATGATCTGTAAGTCGGGCTTGTATTGCAGATCTTTACCAGGTTGGTCCTGTTTGGAACTTTCTCCAAGGAGTTTAATTTGGGCCTCCAGCTCCCTGTTCTTCTCCTCCAGCTTCTGTTGTGTCTCTTCAAGCTTTGCTTTCATGTCTTGTAGCTCACACTCCATCTCTCTGTGCTGAGCTTCCTGTTGTTGCCTCTCTTTTTGCTTTTCTCCAATTAGTTGCAGTGTTTCGTGAAAGCTTCTCTTCAAACTTTCAATCTTTTCCTCACTTTTTACAAACATCTCTGCCACCTCATCAGCCCAAGCTTCTGCTTCCTGTTCCAACATTTTCTTCTCTTCCCACATGTCTGTAATTTGCTGCTTTGACTGCTTAAGCAGAATTTCCAAACCTTCATTTATGATTTGGGCCTCCATCTCTCTGTTCTTCTCCTCCAGCTTACCTTTTTCCTCCTGAATTTGTTGAATTTTATTGTGCAGGTCTTGACTTTCCCTCTTCAGGCAATCAAATGCCATTCTAAGGGATTCACTGTCATCTGGGCCATTTGGCTGACCACTCCTGTGGAGAGGATCAGCATGATCGCTCTGTCTTGTGTGCTGAGACATGTTGTGATTTTGATACTCTGGCTGTGCCAAAGATCTCCAAATGTTCTTTAGTTGCTCTGAATGCTCCGACCAATCTTCTTTGCTCACTCCCAATTAAGGGTTTAAGCGCCTTTGATTCTTTGATCGCAGAAAAAGGGGGCGTGTCCAAATGGAGCCTGTGTGGAGGCTTGTAGCGTTTGTCAGGATATCACGTGACTAAAGCCGACTCATTATGCGAGTTGCTGAGAAAGACGTGGAAATAGCAGAAGTGTTGTGGGTGAGTCGGATCCAGTGTTAGAGCGGCATTATCAGGATCACCTGGACCCTCACCTGTACACATTAGAACTTTAGGTTCAGTGCACACCTGCCATCATCAAAGGAGCACCAACACCAGGATTCACCATGGCAACGGTGATAAAAAAGAGCAGCGCCTCCATTTTAATGATTTTTTTTTATCTTTATTGAACAATAATATGAGCAAAATTAGGTATCAGATTTGCAAACCTTTGCTAGTGAATGAAGAATTTTGCATCTGTGATACTAAAATTAAGCATATGTTCTAAATTACAATTGTTAGAGTTACTGCAATAACAGATGATATCCTTGAGTCTAAGTGTGCACAGAATTTTAGTTGAAGAGTCATCGCACCAATTGGCTACATTTGAATCTCTTTGGTTCCCACTGATCAGCGCCATCACATGATGGGGGAGGCCAGCTGTGGTCTTGTCTCACGGTGTATCCGGTAGGTGATTGGGGTGGACCGGGGGATTCGGGTGTCTGATGGCTCTTGGACTGGAGACAGTGGCTAGCATTTTGTGGTTTCTGTGTGTGGGCATTGGATGTTGGTGGTGGGAGCTTGGGGGAATGCTCTCATGGTGTGGGGGTGGGGGGCTCCGGGTGGCCGGCATCCTCTGCGGGGCCAGGGTGCGGGGTCTGGGGCCCTGATGCCTGGTGCTGCCCGTCTCCCGGTTGGGCCCCTCTCTGCGGTGAAGGGATCTGTGCGCCCTTGGGTGCGCCACCGTTTGGGGTGGGTGGGCCCACGTCGGGGTGTCAACTCAGTTCAGCCTCACTGAAAATCATCACTGAGGGAGAAGTGGTGATGGACAATATTCAAAACCTGCCAAAAGCTGTGTGCCTTCTCTTTGGACTTACATACGCAGTGCATCTTAACTCTCCCAGGTCTATGAAGTTCACGATCAGTTCATCCAGCAGGTACTTCGTGAGCTGGGCCATGTTGAACTAAAAGCAAAGTTACACTGAAAAACCAGCTTGCAATGTAAAGAAATGTGGTCTCGTGTGTCGTCAGTCATACTTAGTTGATATAATACAGTTAAAGGAAAGAAAGAAAGAATCCCTTTGTGTTGACGGTAAATGCAGTCATTTGAGGAAGTATATTCAGTATTAATTCTTCCTCACCAGCAACGTCACTTATTGTGCAGCAAAGGTTTTTTCATCAAGAGCAGCACAGGAACTAATTGCTTCAGTTGGTTCCATTTACCTACAACACAGACTGTACATTTACATAAAACATGACCAATCTTCCCTTAAACGCAGTTGATCTGTTGTTTTACAAGTTGGAGATTGTGTCCAATTTTAAGTTGTCCAGTTTTTTATGAGGATGCAACTATTTTTGTTGAATGCTGCTGCTTTTGTATTTTTTTCTAAACGTGTTAGACTTCATTTCAAGCACTTATGCCTATTTTTTTACTTGCTTTTGATGGCAAGCTTGTTTTTTTGAAGCTTAATGACAAGAAGTTCTAAGAAACTCAACACAATTACCATTTAAAAATACACATTTTCACAAGTTCCAGGCTTACTTATAACACAAGTAATTGGACTGTAGTCATTGTCTTTTTTTTTTTTTGTTTCCGATTATTAAATGAAACAGATTATATAAACAACTTAGTTTTGTTAATAAAATCTGAAATGTGCCCTGAACCTAATTCAACAATGTCAGTTCACAACAACAGTTATATGGTAAAGACCTTTGCGTATAACTGTTGTAGAAAACCCCAACAATCATACGATTCCCTCTGAGCAAGCACATGGCAACAGTGGGGAGGAAAAACTCCCTCTTAATACGAAGAAGCCTGCAGCAGAACCAAACTCAGGGTGGGGCAGCCATCTGCTGAGACCTCTATCGCTTTCTGGCAACCTGGAAAAGGCCTATTTTCAGTTGTAATGTCCCTTTACAGTAATTTCTGCTCTTATAGAGGGGTCTGAGGTATAACCAGCCTAACATGAGGCTTATGAGCTGCAATAAGTTTTTGGCAGCTGTTAAACTCCTTGTTCTCCATTGTTGCTTTGAAAAGCAGTACAAAGTCATAAGTATGGTTTTGCATGGGGTCTTTATTTATTTACCCTAACCCTACAACAGCTACAATCTCTGAACCAAGGTAAACAAAGATAGAAAACATACTATTTGATAGATATCAATTATATTGTGTAATTTGTGACTGGGCTAGAAACTGCAAACCACGTCACGTTTCGGTCTCAAGACACACTCAAGTTCCTTACATACATACCTTTACCTTATAAAACGAGTATAAAATTGTAGTTATTTGTACCTTGTTTCAGTCTAATCCCAAAATGAGCAGCTGGTTATGCACGGTCGGCGCTTTAAGCGAGTCGCTGTATATTTAAGGGGCAGCCGTAGCTTTAATCAATTTCTGGCCGACGATCACTTTTTGGCACAACACCTGGTTGGCCTGACGAGGATAAGATCAGCTAATTCATCCAAACCTGACCACGAAGCTTGGTCGAATAATGAAAATAATCACACTATTTCCCTGCAGTTTCATTCATAAATCATCAAACATGATCTGGTCCCAAACAAGCAGCAAATATAGACATTAATTAATATTTAAATTTCATATGAAGTCAAAGCAAACTGCAGTGAAGACTTTCCAGGTGACGGGTTTTGGGGGACATGGTAGGTTGGAAGATTTCAGGTGCATTTAGAATTTTGTACCTTTTTCACACCAATCAGAAAATAACTTCATGTAAAGGTAAAAATCAGGCACCAGGTGACAGTATACACTAATATGTACTGGCAGTGTTCATGAATCCTCAGCTTCTTTCATGTGTTTGTGGGCAGTCATGATCTAAAGTTTGGGGGCCATCTGTTCCCTGAATCCTGTTTTTCCACCGGTGCTGGAAATATTGAAGCTTGCTGCCTGGCCCACATCTTCAGCTGTGAATTCAGGCTCGGCTCAATCCCTGCGGACGCTCTGCATCTTTTCCTCGGCTCTCTGGGTTATGGAAAGGTTGCGTGCAGCCTGCTGGAGTCCTCACCCCTGCCTTTAATATGCTTGTGCTGCCTCCTTGTGTTCAGATGTTCCTCTTATTTCATTCAGGACTGTTAGATGATGCAGAATGACGTCTGAAACCTGTTGCACTTATTTACTCCTGTGGGGCCTGCTGACATCACTTCCTGTCGAGGTGCTTGTTTTTTAAAGGCCTGGATCAGACTCTCAAACGCAGTTTGGCTAAAGGCTACATGCTAAATGACAATCACATTCCTCAATAAGTAAAAACATTGAGCATGAAAGGTCGCTGAACATTAGTCACTATCACACTGTTCGTACAGTGTTTTTCCTTTTTATCTCAATGACCTCTAAAACTCTTATTTCTTTATATTAAAACCATTTAATTTTAGAATCATCTCTGGCTGTCATCCATAAAGGTGGGTGTTTCAGATATACTTCCATATCACAGCCTCTTTTTCTTTATTCGCACGCGTTCAAATGTTTTTTACAGTTTTTATGAACTACAAAAGTTTTGTTTGTTTTTTTTAGAGAAACAAACAAACAAACAAAAAGAGAAATCAGACTGTGGTGTTAATGTCTTTTAAGCTAATATATGTTTAACATTACTGACCCACAATTTGTGGCATTAGACAGTATTGAGGTGAATGTTTTGGATTCTTTTTTCATTGATGCTGAGACCAATTTTACCCTTTAAAAGACCTCACTGGCTGCTAAAACACGACTTTTACTGTTTCATGTTTTTATCAATACTTGAAATAATTCAGATTCATTGATAATAAAAAATGCTGACAGAGGACTGATATTTATCTGGTGTGTAACATCAAGTTTAGTTATTTATTAATGTTTTATATTTCACATGTTTTCTCTGCTGGACTAAAAGGGGGAATAAATAACAAACACAGGGGAAAAAACTTCCACTATCATCCAAATCTGGTCCAGAATTTCATAACTAAATAATTGCTGGTTTCATTTTTACGATCAACATTAGCAGCAGAAAAGAATCTGAGTGTAAGTCTCTGGTCTGTATTTTAGAAAAAAGCATTTCACATTTAACTGGATTTCAGGGTTTTAACACAAACGTCCTGCGATGCACATTAAGCAAATATAAAAGAAAAAGCAACAGTAGCTTTAATGTGCTGACATGTATTTGATTTCTTTAATTTAGACTGTCACGATAACCCTGCATCAGTGACCTGAGCATCAAAAACCAATATTAGATCAAAATTGTAATTTTTGTGTTTTGTGCACCTGTATTTTGGGTTAAAATGCAACAATACAATAAACAAAGTTATCTGAGAGCATTCGTGCTGTTTTCAAATCCATGAAGAGAAATTCTTTGTTAATGCGGTGTGTGCATCACATTCAGTGTTCTGGGAGGCCTGGAACATATTTTGGTTCGACTTGATCAAAATGAACGTTTTCCTCGGACTATAAGGAGAAACTCTGAAGTGATGCAAACACCTCAAACATAATAAATCTTCACAGATGTTTGATTTATAATTGCTATTCATACGTTAAATTGTTCAGGCTGCTTTTCAGGAGCCACTTAAAATAATACTGAGAAAAGCTTCATTGTAAAGAGGCTGAAATATTCCCACTGTTTTGGTTTTTTATATAATAATGCTGTAAAGAACTAAAAGTGTGGAAGCAAATGTATGCCAATAAAAGAGAGCGACTAAAGTAGAAAAAAAATATCATTTTGAACATGTATATAAATGAAGGAAGAAATGTAATACTTGACTTCAACTTTATAATCAGCAGGATTTTCCTGTCCCAGGATATAAAAACCCGTCAAAGTCAAAGAAAGAATTCAGCATATTAAGTGCCCACAGAGACTGAGTCCATATTTTTGAATTATAAAGTCTTCATGACCAAAAATGGAAAAGAAATCATGGCTTTTATTGGTATTAAGAGGCGTTGAGCATATTTTTCTTCATCAAACACATTGGACCCATAAATGGGGCCGAGTACCTCTAAACTACTAAAACTGTTTAAGCTTCTTTTTCATTATGTTGATTTTTTCATTAAACTGCAACTTTTTACTGTTTAAAATCACTGTCTTTTTATTGGTTTCATTATGTATTTCAGCACATTTCTACCTCCTGCATGCTTTAGTGTCAAACTCTTTTACCCTTTACATCTGAATGAGCTTAAAATCAGCCTGTGACGATTCAAAGGTTTGATTCAACGGAAACTGCCCCCCAAAAAAAGACAACCGAAGAGACAAAACATAAAAAGAAAGAAGCAGGTGTGGATAACAGCTGACTGGTGTATTAAAATCCAATAAAAGGTATAAATGTGTACAATACAAAACCAGTAATATGATTAAACATCAGCAGCCTCCCGGAGGGGAAGCTGGCGTTTCTTTGACTGACAAAACTGAACGTTTTTTTTTCCTGCATGCAACATCGAACACACTCGCACGCCTTCCAAAACAAAACAACTGGAATGATTTTAAATTGATAAAAACACTAACTAACATAACCTTTAGAGCGGTGGGGACGGAGGGTCGGACTCCACTGGCCTCACTTAAAACAAACTAAAAAACAAATGTCCCAGAAGAAGCCAGCGGCGGACGCAGCTGCCCCCCCCCCCCAGTCTACAGTACTCTGAATAAAAGCTTCTCGTGCTGGACGCACATGACACGGTGCTGAAGTCCAGAGAGCACAGAGACTCCCATCAGCCTTTAGTGTTTCGTGTAACAGCTTAGAGTGAGAAAAGTGCTGCTCCGTGCAAACAAGAGTCTTTATTTGTATCGTGAGAAACGCCGTTGAGTGTGAGGTCATTCCCACTTTCACCGTCCTACCTGTGCAGGTGCATTTAACAGCCGGCAGTGACTAAACCATGTGAAAAGAGAGCAGGTCAAAGACGTGCAAGAAAAAAAAAAATTCATTACAATCATGAGGTAAAAAAAATCTAATTTATGAAAAAAAAAGTAAATTTACTTTGATACCTTAATTTTTAATTTGTAAAACAAAAAACGTCAACACTCAGATTATAAAGTCAGACTTCTTACTTTCCAAACAAACAAAATCTCTTATAAATGTGGTCATTATTATGTTAACGATTAGTGTTTAATATAAACAACCTAAAGTAGGTCAATGGTTCAGAATAAATATTTATGGATAATATGGAAAGAAGTCCAAAGAATTAACAGAAGAAAATATTTTTAAGTCAAATTTTATATTTTCTTAATATTTTTTACGTGAAAAGTAAAAATGATGAATAAAACTCTTTTTACTCTCCAGCTGAGATAAAATCCACATTTTTAATATTTAAAATCTGAAAGAGACTAAATTCAGTTAAAATCACGAACCCCCCGACACCCCCAGCGCCTGCACAGCTGTTAGAACAGCAGAGCTTGATGGAGATCATACAGGAAACAGGAGAGCAGGGGTTCAGGGGCGTCAGTGAGGTTAAACTTCATCTCCCATAATCAAAAAGCACACACCGGCTTCCTGTTTGGTCAGCTGTGTTGGATAAGCTGACATGAAATATAACATCACAATTTCAATTTTCTAAAATCAGAATGTAAGTTTAAAAAATTAATGAATGCATGAATTTAAGGTTTTAAGCTTTAATTGAAATCTTTTCTTCATAATTTAAAATGCAAACGTGGATTTTGCAGGACTTGGTGAGTAAAATGTTGAATTTTTAAATTGGTCTTTTATTCATCACTTTTTAAACATTACCTTTCGCTCACAAATGATAAAATTTCCTTTTTTAAAAGATGTTTTGGTTAAGTCATCCTTCAGTGGTGATACCTCATTTATTTAAAAAATGATCATTTTTATTGAAAGTGATTTTTTTAAACTTTGTTTTTAGAAATGTTCTTTTACGACCAGAACATTAAATTGTGGTGTCACGTTAATTTCTGTTTCTGACTCAAACTCTACAAGACACATTTTGTTTTTCTACTTCATAATTTAGACTTTTTAGCTCATGGTCATGATTAACCATGAACATTTAAGATTGTTCCTCTTTTAGTTCATCTTGCTGTGACAATAAGCTGGGTAATGTTTTCACATTGCTGAGGCGGCGTCGGCTGATAAACTCATGTATTTCTATATATTTGCACTGACACATGTGAGATAGTGAAAATAAAAATATCCTAAACCAAACTGACATTTTACACAATAAATCCCACTTCCTGCACGGACTGAGTGCTGCCTATGTGCAGCATTTGTCTTCTTTAAGTGTTTCCTAATTGTTTTAAAACCCATTTGCCATGAACCCGTGAGGGCAGAGGATGATGAAGACGTAGTGTAGCTGGCTCTGTTTCATTCATAACATACTGAGTAAAACAATAATAATGCTTTGCTTTCTAAAAACGACATGGAAGTACTCCTCTCACATCTGTGCAGGTTCAGTTAGTGTCATTGACAATCACAATAACCATGTGCTCCTCGTCCAGGTTACCCACAGTTCTCTTGGCAGCCTGCAAGTACTGCTGTGAGAACTCCCCAGGTGGAAAGGCATACAGCATTGCCCCCGGCGCACCCTCCTTGGCAGCAGGGAGGCTCACAACTCCGGCAGCTTCTTTGTTCCGCAGGTACGTCACCAGGTGACGAAGCAGGCGTACCTGAAGGCCTGGCTCAGGGGAGGGGGCCTGACGGTCGACAGGGCCCTGGAGCGCCAGCAGGATGGCAAAGTTATCTGGGCGGCCGAGTTTGATGCGGCGTGACACCTCATCGAGCCGGGTCTGGTCCATGCGAAGCCGCTGGGCGATCTTCAGCTGGCTGGGTTGGTTCTGGCTCTGCAGCTTCAGACTGTCCTTCATCACGGCACTGAAGAACGCAGCCCCACCCTCCAGCAAGTACAGGTCAGTGGGGAAGCTGCTGTTCTTCAGGGCGAAGAAGCCGTGCCACGTCTTGGAGAGCGCCATCTGGGCAAACTCTGACAGCGTGCTTGGTGAGGAGGAAGTGTTGGTGTGGATGGCAGCAGGTGAACCGGCGCTGATGACCTCGCTGTTTCGATGGTGGTGGTTGTTGTTGTTTACGTGGTCGCTGGAGGACCTCTTGCTGTGGTGGCGGCCAGATGGGGGTTCTTCTTCATTGGTGATGGCTATGGTGGAGTGTCGCCCCCCTCCGCCACCGCCACTGTCAGGGGAGTGGTCTCGTGGCTCTGTGGTGGAGTCTGGAGCTCGGACCCGGGCTCGGTCTGGGCTGGCGTCAGGAGAGACAGCCCCTCCTGGGCCGCGAACTCTGGACCTCACCCTCTCCTTCTCCCGTTCCTCCGTTTGCCTCTCAGTGGACAGACTCCTGCTGCGGCTCCTCCTCCGGCTTCTCCTCTCCTCCCGCTCCTTCAGCCAGCGCTCCCTGCTCCTGCTGCGGCTTCTCCCTCCTCGACCGCTCCTCCCAAACGCTTCCACACCACCCGCTCTCCTCTCCAGGCTTCGTGTGGGGCTGGCAGGGTAGTCTCTCTCCAGTAAGGCTCTCTCTCGCTCCCTGAGAGAGAGGAGGCTGTGAGTAGGCGGTGAGAGGCGGTCCCTGGCCCCCCTCAGCTCCCGCTCCAGGCTGCGATGGCGGCTGTACGCTTCACCGAGGAGGTCATAGTGGGTGGGTAGTGCGACGGGAGGTTGATAGCCAGGGGGAAATGGTCGAGAGGGGCTCTCTTCAACTTTGGCAAAGTCCACCCTGAGGCGGCGCTCGGGGCCCCCCAGAGGAAAGCCCCTCATCTGTGTGCAGGCAGCCTGAGCAGCATCCAGACTCTCATACTGAATGTATGCAAAACTGTCCCCCTTCACATAGTCTATATTCCTGATACTTCCAAAACGGTCAAATTCACGTGCCAGGGCGGCCAGAGAGTTCCCAGGTCCAAGTCCACCCACCCAGAGCCGGGTGGTCGGGTTGGCTTTGCCATAGCCTATCTTTATGGGGTTACCTCCGATCAGACGCCCCTGCATGGCCACTTTGGCCCGGTGGGCCATGTCCAGATTCTGAAACTTTACAAAAGCATAGGCGCCGCCCTGCCCACGTGAAGGACGTTTAATTACTACATCCTCGATAATGCCATACTTGTCAAAGCCCCTCCTTAGTTCCGCCTCTGTGACGTTACCGTCCAGGTTTCCAATAAACAGATTGCTGGTGGCCCTCTGGTCGTCCTCGGGCTTTAAATCCTCCACCACGGGCATTGGGGGGAAACCGTAAGGCCGACCCCTCTCATCCAGCATACCATAATAATCCAGCAGCCTCTCCCTCTCCCTGCTCAGACCCAGCGTCTCCAGGGCGTAGTGCCGAGCCCGGAGGTCCCTGATGTTGCTCACGCCGGGCCCGGGAGGCGACAGGGAGCGTTGTCGGTACGGGTATGGCGCGTGCAGAGGTAAATACCCGACGTCCGGCGGCGTGGCGCTCCGCCTCCTCACGTACATGGGTTCAATTTTGAGCTGCCGGTCACCCAGGACTAACCTGGAGGATTTGGCGTGCCGGGCCTCCTTGGCGTCCTCCGGGTGGCGAAAATTCACGTAGGCGATCCGGCCCAGCTCGGGGGTGTGCGACAGTTTCACGCTGACGTCCCCGAACTTCTTGAACTCGTGAAACAAAGCGTCCTCCACGTCCTCGTCCGACACCTGAGAGCCCAGGTTGCTGATGAGGAGCGTCTTGTACTCCAGCGTTCCCGGTCGGGCGGCAGGGAGCTCCGCCGCGGCTGTGCGAAGAGGCGGGCGGCCGAGCAGGCTGAGCTCATGCCGGTGGTGGAGCTCCAGGGCGGCAGACCGTTCCTCCCGGAGCCGTGGCTTCTCCCGCTCCCTGCTGCGGCTCCGACGGTGATACCCTCGGCTCTCCGCCAGCAGCAGAGCCAGCGGCGGCGGCGGTATCTCCTCTCTCCGTGCGCTCTCCCGCTCTCTCTCCCGTATCCGCTTGGCGGCGGCCCTGGATGGACTCGCCTCTCTCCCGGCCTGCCGCTTCATTTTCAGAGGATGATGGAGCTCAAACTTTTCGGTGCCTGCAACGGGAATCCGGCCCCGGGCAGCGAATTCCTGGACCGTTAGCGACAATAATGCTGCAGACAGCAGCTACGGCAATGAAACGCTACTCCCCCGATCACTGAGTAATCGCACATATGTCGAAATAAAAGCATAAAGTGCTTTAAAAACATGTCAGCATCGGAGGAGCTGCACCAGCGCCGCCATCTTGGACAATAGGAATGTGCGCTTTCCCTCTGGAGGGCGGAGACGTGGTGACGCAACCGCGGTGGACGTCATGACGTTTGACGTGTTATTATGGAACGCCAAGTAGGGTTATTTTCCAGCGCATTCCCAAATTTCAGGATTATTCATTGTGGATTAATATGAGGAAAAAGTGGTGAAATAGTAATATAAACATATTCATATATTTTGAAAATAACTGTGGATAAAAATAATTTTTACTGTGTACACTGGAGAGGAGTGGAAGTCAAAAGAAGAAAGAAAGAATTCTCCTTTGAGATTTTTCATAAAACAGACAAGACATTGTTAGTAAAAGCAGGCAGGAGGCAATGTTTCAAATGACTGCAACCTAAGATTAACAGAAGGTGGAGAGCCTTCCCCAGAGTGACTGAGATGACTGTGTCATACAGAGATGTGATAAATGTGTTTGGAGCCGTCTGAGCTTTGGACTCACAGGGATTACACTCATACTGCCCCTTGTTTAACCTCCAAAGACTTGCATCCACATATGGGGACATTACATTTTGGCTTTGCTGCACCTTATACGTCATTGTGCTCAATAGTATTTTATACTTTCTGAAGTCATTTTGTTTTTGTTATAAAATAATCCCACTGTCCACATCTGAGGACATTTTTTCTCACAAAAGTATGTAACAACAATGTAAAAAAATACAACTTCCTGTTCAGAGGAAGCTTAGTTTATATCCAATCCAATCCAACTTTATTTATAGAGCGCTTTAAAAGACAAACAAGGTTGAACAAAGCACTTTCCAGATAAAACAACAATACAATAAAAATTTTAAAAATTAAGGCACATATAAAAGAATAATTTAAAAGGGATAAACCATAAAAGAGAACTGAACTAAAAGCATTTATAACCATTAAAAAGCAGTTCCCATATTGACTCAAACTGACTAATGATTGGTGCTTTGAAATGCCACAGAGAAAAGGTGCGATTTCAATCGAGATTTAAAAACCTCTAATGTTGGGGCCAACCTAACATGGAGGGGCAGCTCATTCCACAGTCTGGGCGCTACTACAGCAAACGCTCGGTCACCCCTGTGTTTCAGTCTTGTTTTAGGGACAGCAAGAAGGAGCTGGTCAGCCGACCTGAGGGACCTTTGCGGGGTGTATATGTGTAAAAGGTCTGTCAGGTATGCGGGAGCCAGGCCATTTCTTTAAAAGCAAACAGTAAAATTTTAAAATTAATTCTAAAACAGACAGGCAACCAGTGAAGAGATGCAAGAACAGGGGTGATATGCTCATATTTACGTGTCCTTGTCAGTAGACGAGCAGCAGCATTCTGGACCATTTGCAG
>VUQK01020212.1:0-12777 GCA_015106715.1 Bujurquina vittata
ATATATATATAAAAAATATACATTTTGCTCCTGAAGTGGAATAGTTTTAGCTGTACCTGGTTCAAATTCCTTTTAGGCAATAAAATGTTTATTTTCTTATTTGAAAAATTCACTGAATTCTTGTTTATTTGCATCTTTTAATGTATTTCTAATATTTTATATAAAAAAAAGGCTGAAGTGGTTCAATGAAAAATCTCCACTCTCATTATCTGAAGCTTTGAGCCCGTTTAATTAATGCTGCAAAAAGCTTCTTGGTCACGTGCACACTGCACCATGAAGCTCCCAGCACACAGTTCTGTGCTGATGTTAGTGCCAGAGGAGGTTTCTGAGTCAGCAGTGTTGATGATGTTTCTGCACTGTGTACCTCAGCACCTGGCAACCGCGCTCTCTAACTTTACGTGATTTGGCTGATTTGCTGTGGCTCCTAAACACTTCCACGTTACCGTGACACCACTTACGGCTGTGGGAATATCTCAGAAGGAAGAACACTCTGTATGTGCCCTTGCTGTCTGGAACCCAAGGTGCTGTCAGCTTGCTTAAGATAGTTACAGTAGGGCGAAGCATGCTTTGTTACATAAATTGATGGTGTGGCGTTTGCAGCAATGGAGAATTTGTGTAAATTATTCAAGTCTTGTTTAAGTGTAATTAGCTCCTTATGAAAAAAACATCTCTGTGGAATTAATCTTAAAGCACTTCTAAAATACTCCTTGCTGGAGTGTTTCGGGCTTAGTTGCTATATTTTTAGTCTTCTTGTAAAATCAGGCCCAGGAGTCTTACGTCGATTGTTGACTTTGCTTACATTTGAGGCTGCGGTGCCGTGATTAGGAGACGCATTCAGAGCTGAATCAATAACCTTGGAGAGCACCTCGGTGCATCTTTTTTCTCTTTGAGCTGCCTCTGACATTCTCAGTTTCATCCAAATATTTCAGGATTAAGCTTTTCACAATACTTCAGCTCTTGCGGTTCATCAGCTTTCCATGTATGGTCTGAGAATGCCTTCTGTCCTCTCGGTGTTTGACAGACGGAGAAAGGCTAAAGACTGACCTAAGTAGGGTGTAGACGCCAGAGTCCAGCAGCCAGAATCAAATCAAAGCTTAATACACAGGGAGAAAATTACCAGCTAGAAAAAATTCACTGATGTAACCCGCAAGCTGTGTTAACAGGAAGCAGCAGACAAACAAATTCATTCCTCCATAGGGTAAACCACCGAGCTCATGTCCCCAGCTTCTCTGAATTAGGATGTTTTCAGCATCCAGAAGACTGAAGTCTAAGATATAATAATAAATATAACGTTCTCAGGGTTCCTCTTGTACTGATGGGGAAGCACTGTCATTAAAATCCTTCCTATGGCCCAAAGGTCCTCCCTTATTCCAGCCCGTGGACTAGAAGAAGACGGGATTTAAAAGATTTATGTAGCTTCCAAGGCTGAAAACCAAAACCAGAACACCAGCGAAGAGCGACCCCCGGTGGTCTCAAAAATAAAGTTTATTTAGAACGCTAGAGGAAAATCAGCTATTCACAGTTGTTTTATGGCTGTTGTTGGATAGTGCACAGTGAAGCGAGACATACAGTATGAAAGGGTCAGAGGTCACATATGAACCTGGGCCGCCTGCACCACAGGAATGTGGGCCTACATGGTCGCCTGCACTGAGCCTCCCTGCTGTCCGACACAGGGTTCTAATAGTTTGGATTTTACATTATAGTTGAGTTATTTTTTACTTTTTTCTCTAATTAGTTTTCAGAGTGGTTTTTATTTTTGGTTTCATGCTGAGTTTCAGTATTAGTTTTAGTATTTTCATACTTAATCAGGTGCAAGATTCAAGGTGCAAAAGTGACTATTGTGTAATAAAAACTTGACAAAGATCCTGTTTAAAGAAATATATGCAACAACCAGCTGTTGACAGACAGAATTCAGTAAACTCTACAATAAACTCTACAATAAACTCTACAATAAACTCTACAATAAACTCTACAACAAACTTCAGCATCAATGCGGTAGATTATCACCACCTACATGTGGTTAAAAAACTCTTTGAATGGCGGCGCGCAGAGATGCAGAGATGAGCTCCTGATTGTGCTTTTTCTTTTAAATGTTTTGAGTGTGTTAATGTATGAATGCATGTGTGTAGTTCACAATTTCATCAAGCACTTGTGTTTGATGACAATAAAGGTTCCTGATTCTGAATGAGTCAAAGGTCAAATCCAGCTGCATCCTGCTGCTGAAGCTGCTTCTGCTTTGGAGCTAGCTTGGTTAGATGCTCCTGATTAGACTCTCGGGGTCTTTGCGGCCTCTGTACACGACCTACGGAAGCTTCCCACCTCATGTCTGCATTTATGCTTGTGCCACCTCTGCTACATGTTGTCAATGTCAGTAAGAACCATAGTGTTAAATAGCATTATGACTTTGACCTTCAAATCACTGACCTTGACCTCTACTGACCTTGAAGGTCAGAGGTTAAATGTGAGATGATACATAACTTACATAAAGACTTAAAGTACCAAATGACCCACGGACCAGTACCAGTCCGCACCCCGGGGGTTGGGGACCTCTGATCTAACCAATAAGTAATGTCATAATGTGGTCCTCTTTTATATACACAATCTAGTTCGAGCTGTCGTGACTCTTTCATTTCAGCAAATGAGAAGTGATTGCAGCTACTTTGCAACTAAACTGGAGCTAAAAGTAATTATTTTAAGGAGGCAGCTCAGCATTGAATTATAGCGGTGGTTCTCAAATCCAGGCCTCGTGCCCCCCGCCCTGCAGGTTTTAGATGTGTTTGAGAACCACTGCATTAGAGTATACTTAAATGAAGTACATGTAGTACAAATGCGTTCCTGCATTGACTCATTACAAAGTTAAGGTTTTTGTCATTAATCAATACAAGCCATGTCACTGATATATCCATAAAAATTGTTTTGTTTTTAATTGTGTTACTGTCCTCATGAGCCCGTTGTCCTCCTTTCACACTGAGTTGTGTTGAATTTTAGAAGAAGAAAGAGCTTTATTTGTCACATTTGCATGCAGTGAAGTTCAGTCTCTGCATTACATATATATCACACAGACAATGTGGAGCAGGGGGCAGCTAGAAAGCACCCGGCGAGCGAGCTGGGGGGTTAGGGCTTTGCTCGGGAGCCTAAAGTGATGCCATCACTAATTTTGAGCTGGTTTTAGAAGTTTTTGATGTTCTTTTTATTCTATGGTAGCAGTAATTGTGTTATCACGTTTGGTTTTTCAAATCCAAAACAACACCACATGGACACACAACATGTCTTCATGCTTCGTGACCAGAGAAGCTCAGACCAGGTGTTGTCTCTTTGCCTTCTTCTGAGGGCCGTACTGTGGAGCGAGCTCGACGTCTCCTCCATGGACAGCCGGAGAACCCATGGGGATCTTTGCTGCTGGCTGCATGCTTCCTTGCTAATGTCTGTGAATGCTACACACAATTGTTGTTCCTGTAAAGTGATTTATTTTAGCACTCAGCGCACTCTCAGCGAGGCTGTTTAGCTCCAGCATGGAAGCTGCACACCTCAAACTTCAAACTTGATCCTACAAAGCAAGTTTGACAAAGCCAGGCTTTCTTTGCCTGAGCTGGCTTGACAAATCTGAACGCTCCGGTCAGACTGGATCAACCTCCTCTGCTAACCCTGTGTGCGCTCACACAAAGGGGGGGCTTTAATGCATCATTTGACAAAATAGACATAATGAGGTCCACACTCGCACACATGCGCACACACGCGCACAGGCTCACACGGAGGACTGCTTTTTAAAACCTCTAATTAGCCACAACAGCTGCAGCACTTTTGCAACAAAAACAATAGTGCGGCAGTTTTGAACGTGATGTTTACTAACAATATTGTGACAGGAGTACACAATGGTTTGGCGCTACCATATTGTGCGGTAATCACATAATTGGCAGCTTGATCCGCAGCTGCGCGAGACACAAATCCTTTACAGAGGCATCAGTTTGTGTGCTACAGGCAGATACACAAAAATCACCTGTGTGGTGCACCATGGCAACAGTGTAAAATGCTTCTGCATTTCCTGCTGCCACCGTTCAAACATGACATAGAGAATTTCATCAGGCCAAAGAGATGACATCACACCTTAAATCTTATCGTGTTACTCCGGCCCTCAGCAGTATTCATATCTTATTAGTTTATGTGATTGGATACAGAAACATCTTCTAAATCACTGAAGCACCCCTGATGCTCATCCAAACACATGTCAACCTTTCAAGGTGTGATCTCAGTCTTTTTTCTGATTTACAGCGTTTTCTGCAACATAAAGCAATCCAAAACAAAAACTGGCTTCCAAAGCAACTTAATCCATTATTTAGATCATGTTTGGCTTTAAGATCCTGTCAGTGCCCATACCAGCAGCTCTGCATCTGCTGTCACGTGCTGACAGGCGGGCCTTTTTGTTGAGCTCAGTTTCTGAGGACAATCTTCTGAGGTACGAAATCAATCATCCGAAGAGGTGTCAGGTGTGTTTCTTTGTCTTGGTGTTGCTTTCATTGCTGTGCAGCCTGCTCCAGGAGAGCTCGGTAGATTTCTGATTTCAGAAATCGTGGATAAGAGTCGTTTTCCATCAGGCCATATATCAGTTTCTGCGCCCTGTCGAAGCAATTTTGCCCCGGCTGGGAGACGTTTTGGCTGATTTCTTCTCTCGTCACACAGTCGATGTTTATCTGGGTTCAGAAAACAGCAGCTTTTATTTCACCCTTTTTTCTGAATATATTTGTGCATTATGTGTTCAGATGAACTGTGTGACACTGAACCACAAAGAGTGAAAGACTTCCTTTAAACAGGACTGTTTCTTGCAGTAAAAGTAAGGTGGGCTGTCAGCAGCTGAGGATGCACAGGTCTGACTTTAGTCAATTTACAAAAGTCATACCTGTCTAGTCGCACCGACTTGGACAAACTCGGTGTACATCCCTTTGGCAGCAGCGGTCATTTCTCTCGCTCTGGTAATTTTCTTGTACTTCTCACAGGCCAGCCAAAAAAGAAGGTTCTCCTCACTATACTCCGTCCTCAAGAAGTCCTCAAACAGCAGCTGGCCAGCTGTGCAAAGAGAAACACTTTGAAATCCACACAGTTTCATTTCAAACGCTGGAGAAGCGAAGACTTGAATTTTTAAGGACCCGAGTGTCATAATCCTCCATGTTTTAAAGGAGTGTTCGGCCTGCTACAGTTTTCTTATTCTAGCAGCTACAGCGAGCAGGTAGCTCACATTTACCAGGCCAACAACTAGACAAAACTGTTATATCCAGTTACTTTGGAGTAGCAGTATCAGGTAAGGCCAGCTTTTTATGCTCCAACAGCAAACAGGAGCCATAAATGCGCATTAGCCCATTACTTGCTAATGCCCTTGCTGTGTATAGAAGAGTCATTCTATAATTGCAGATATATTTTTAGTGTCTGCAGTCAGCCTGTTTCGTTCAAATGCTCTTATTTTTACTCACTTTTATAGATCATAAGATAGCAGAGGCCTTAGCATTATTATATTTTCTTTAAAAAGTCTCTCATATAGCTGAGGAACACGTTTTGGCTCGTGGTTTTTGTCCTTCATGTTGTTTAATAAAAATATTTTTGAATTACTTTTGGATTTAAATAGTCAATTTATTAATTTTATTACAATAAAATTATTTTAAAATAACCGTTTCCGCTCAAAAATATGTGACCAAGAATTTTGCATCAGTGTGATCTGTATGTATACTACTCTCTAAAATCTTCTTTGTGACAAAATTCAAAATCTACAAAATTAACAACAAAAAACCCCTCCTGAATATTTTATTTTTTAAATAGCTGGTAAAATAAAATAAAATGTCTCATTGAGCATTGCATTAGTTCTGGCAGCCTTCGTAGTTCAGCCAATCATTTGCAAGCTGCTTTGCAACCCACCCAGCTCCATTACAAGCTATCAATGCTATTTATGACCTGATCAGTGTCGTGGTATTGATGCTCTCTGTACTGTGAGGAAAGCTGCTGCTCTCCGTGCCTCTTAATTTTCCACGTATGTGCATGAAAGTTCGGGGGGGGGGGGTCTCAGAGCAGAACCGTATCACCAAATATCTATTAATGCAGATGAGATAACCGTCCTGTTTTTGACTGAAGGTCTAATTGAACTCAAAGGTTTACTTAAGATGAGATCAACTTTGTGACTGGCCTCTCCCATTGCAGAGAATCTGTCCACCTCTTTAGGTCTTGATCATAGAATGAAGTGGTAACATCCGTCTGATTTCAATGTGAGGGAAATATCCAGAATAGTAACGCTGATGTAGACTTGACTTTAACTTTCTATTCTTCCTGATATGAAAGATTTTCACCTCTAATCTACAGAAATCAGCCGCTCATTCGGAGTCTTCTCCCATTTGAATTTCACCGTATGTTACCAGAAACGAGGCCTCTCATGTCCACTGTAAACTGCTGTAAAAGAAAGAAAATTGAACCCATTGGCAGTTAAATTCATAAAGTATTTTAGTCAAATTTTCATAAGAGCAACAAGCCTCGTCTGAAGGTTAAGCAATTCTGTATCTTTCACTCACATGCTCCTTTC
The DNA here is from genome assembly GCA_015106715.1 of Bujurquina vittata. NCBI lineage: Eukaryota > Metazoa > Chordata > Actinopteri > Cichliformes > Cichlidae > Bujurquina > Bujurquina vittata. The sequence goes on from VUQK01020212.1 coordinate 6,557, forward strand.
CTGCTAACAGTGCTTGGAAGCTCAAAGAAGTGGGTGAACAAAGAGACGATGCAGGCATTGTGGCGGCTGTCTGGAGGCCCTTTTAACTTCAAAACCTTCACAAGCGTACCCCATGTGCTCCGCCGCAGCATCATATAATTGCACACACCAGTATTTCTTGTTATCTGCTCCCCACACTCCTTACCTTTATTATGGGCGTATTCATGGAGCTGTGATTCTAGCGCAGGTGTTAAATACTCCGCTCGTCTTAGGGGAGCACAAACAAGCAGCTAACTGTTATTCACAGAAATCGCTTTACATAAATCACAGCTGGCGCTCTGACAGTAATTGACAGGAAACAAAACGCATCCAGAGGCCGCTTGTTCCTGTCTACAAATCACTCCTATCTGAGCTTTCAATCATAACAGAGCTGACGGTTCAAATCCACACGAGACGCAAAGGTATATGAGTGCCATAAAAATGTATTTTTGCCACTGTTTGCCTATTTATCACGTGTCACTGCAGCCCTTCAAAGGGAAATGGAGTAAATGGAATGCAAGATGAAATTTATACTCTGGAGGGCAGTTAATCTTGACGGCGAAGACGACAGGCTAAAATATTGCAGATGGGCTGAATTCATTCGAGCGAAGTAATGAGAGGCAAAGAGAAAGAACTTATCTGCCACCTCTGTCACTTTCAAATAAAGGGCAGGAGTACGGTCAGGTGATAGCCACGAGCAGGTGCCCGCTCTCTAAATGAATCAGAGCCGCCTGAAATCATCCCATCTACACCGGCAGCTCACATCACGCCTCTTATCTCGGCCAGCGTCGTCTTCCTTAAATATATCTTCCAAATGGGTGTGATGAACTTGAGGGAAGACTATAGCCTTGATCCTCCTAAAGAAGCCCCGAGGGCAATTCAGCAAGATTTGCAGGGCTGAATTGAGAAGGTTTAAAGAAAAAAGGAGAGAGAGGATGAGGGATTGAGAGAGCAGCCTTTGGCAGGAGAATGGGAGGACTAAGTGGGCTTACTTTTACACTTCAGAAGATGGTCAAATGACTCCCCCCACGCCATGACATCATCAGCAGGAGCCCTGCAGAGCAAAAATCTTCATTAAATGTACATCTGGTCAAACAGACAGTGTACACTCGGCACAAAGGACTGAGGCTCAGTCCTGTCATTGATAAGCTGATATCGAGTAAAATTGTAGCCACTTATTACATTAGATTAGCTAATTAATGTTTTATCTCCTAAGCGTCACTTTTAAATTAACTGATATAAATCATTCATATTGTCAGTTTAATAAAAATCCAAATGGGTACCTCGTTTTGTCATATTTCCAAGTCTAGAGGATGAAATTAATGACAATGAGTAACATCTTAGCTGATAGCGGCTCCTAATTGAATAGCAGGTAGCAGTAGAGTGAATGAGCTGATGCCAAATATTAGATCAGTCAGCGGTGTCTCCTGGATGGGAGTTCATTCCTGACCACAGCAATGAAAAAACTCTTTGCAGTTTTTTCATTACACCTGTTTGTTTTCACGCATCATCACAAAGTTTGTAGTAAATCCTGATTTCACATTGTAGTTACCACAGAACATCATTGCTTTGAGGGCAGGTGACAGCCAGGCGCTTCTAATCAAACGCACTTTAGTAACCGATCATAAGCAAGTGTGAGCGCCCGAATAGAAGGAGAGGTTTGGGCAGGACTGGAGCATTCAACACCACAAGCTTCCCTTTAGTGGATATCCCTGCAAATTCAGCCCAAGGTCAGACCATGCAGTGCTCAGAATAAGTGCAAAAACCCCAGCAGCTCAGACTCAGGTAGCTTTTTAAATGTTAGCGTTTATGATAGGACAGTTAGAGAGTGAACGAGAAGGGCTTGTTTGGACGGGCTACCAGGAGATAGCCTAATCCCTAAAACAAGGAACATGGCAGCGCAGCTTAGGCTTACAAAGCTGCATCTGAACTATGACAAAAACTGAACAAAATTCTTTGGATGGACAAGAGCAAAGTGGAGCTCTTTGGCCCTATTTGGAGAAACCCCGTTTGGAGGACCTGGCCACTTTGCAGTCACCTTGCAGCTGAGTTGACCATTAACTCCTCTGCATACCAAAGTATACTAGAGTCAAATGTGGTTCATGCAGCAGAACAGGGATTCCAAGCACAGCAGGAGATCTGAATCAAGCTGCTGCAATGGCCCAGTCAGAGTCCAGACCTCAGCCTGTTGAAAACAATGTGGTGAGACTTTAAGAGAGCTGTGCATGAATAAATGCCCAAAAACCTCAATGAAGTGAAGCAACAGCATGCACAAAGCTAGCACTCAGAGTGCACGCCCTGCAGTCAGAGCGGGATCTTGCTTGTAGCACCCATTTCTACCTGTACATGTTTGTGCAGTCTCAGCGGCGTCTCTCTGAAGCCTCTTTGGGACAGTTTTCACTTTGCGTTGCTTTGTCGATATTGTGTTCAAACTTATGTTGACATGTGGGACTGTAGCCCAAGGGTTATATTACTCATAATTATGTGACAGTGCATTTAACGTCACGCTACGGAGTAATGGACACAATGTAACGAGCAGTGTGACACGTTACTTTCTCCCGTGAGCAATTAAGTAACCTGGCAGGGAACAAAGGGCTTCATAATTAATGGGATGGAAACATTGAAGGAAAAATGGAACCAAAGGAACCAGCAAGAATAAGAGCAGGTGCATTAACAATGGCAAAGCAGTTGCTCGTGTGTAACACGGCTGCAAAAATTCATAACCGTCATTTTTGAAGGTTTTATTTCAAATCAAAAATGACATTAATCAGTTAATCCAGTAAAATTAATTAGGCTGCAGTGTGGAAAAAAATAATGAATGAACATATGTACGCAGAAGAGAAAAACAGCGTTAGCTCGAGCTAGTATGAAAATCTTCATTTAGTAAGTCACAGTTGTACAAACAACCAGAAGTAAACACTTTTCTCACCAGCTGCTGATATTATGAAGATGGCACTTTGTGTGGGGACCGGGTTACAGCACACACTCAAATCCACCCAGTTTCATTCTAACTAGTCTGCAGTGAGTTCGGTTTATGTCAGAAATCTGTTTTTTTTCCTGCCAAACTAGCAGCATCCTCTTGGCATTAGTACACTTGTTCAGAGATTTTAAATTGGATGAAACTTTAATGATTCCTGTGGGCAAACTGGGTCGTTGCAGCAGCAGCAGGAGCGGAGAACCAGATAAGAAAAAGTCAGAGCAGCGAATGTTATTCAAGAAATTAGAGAAAAGAGAATCTATGAAAAGTAGAGCAAATAAATAAGGAAACAAGCCTCTTCGCTGACACACTCACAGGATCAAATACTGCAGGACCTATTCACGCTATCTGGCATGTGGATGGCAGAAGATCTGCTCCACAGATTATGTCTATGACAAATATAAATATGCATTGTAAGCAGGCAGGTACAGGAGCTTCTGGATGAATGGAAATGTGCTATTTTTATCTGTGACAGCTCCTCAGGATTCTGTTAGATCGGATTTTTTTTCACAACCTACTACATGTTCCCATAGGGCCTTCTAATGAGGGGCTACTGCAGCATACATATTCAAATAGGCCACGGTGGGCTTCACCGCATATCAATTACTTGCTTGTACAGTACAGAATTATCGGAGGTTTACAGCCTTTTAGGGTAAGTGATCTAAGGAGGCATCAATAGGAACAAACAGGCAAAAGAGCCAACATGTGACAGAAGGAATCTGACGCTGTGATGACAGCAAAGTCTCCACTTTTTATCCTCTTAAATGAGGCTGACAGTACAAAGTTGTAGAGCAAAGACTGAAGTGACTGAAGATGACTTTATTAGAGAACTACTTTAACACAGGTAGAACTAATACTTGAAGTTGACCCAACTATCCCGTATGATGATATGACCATTGAAAGTTGACCCAAAATACACATTTAAAAAACTTTCTTCAATTAATTATCAGAGAATTGCAAAATAGTGAGCACAGTGAAACCAGTGTGTGTGTGAGTGTGTGTGTGTGTGTAGTATAAGAGTCCAGGTACTGCAGTCCAGACCTTTCATGCACAAGTTCATTACACACGATAAAGTTCTGACACAAATTGGCTGATTCTTAAAAGTTCAGAACTTTTGCATGGATAAAGCAAAATTGGTTCCATTTAACAATTTCCAGTCACCAGGTGGCCCATTACAGTGACGAGGTTGTCTGTTTCTTTAGGCTATACTTGTACTTTATGTATTTTTAAACATCTTAATTAATTGTTGCTTGAGTCCTTTATTTTCAGTCTCAAGTACTGCACTGCACTAAAGACTAATATTTGAGATTGCAGTATAAAAGTAGAAAGGAAAGCAGCGAGCGAGCAGGTGCAGCAGAGACGAGGCTGCTGGTGCAGCTGCAGCCACCTTAAAGGCGGCGCTCCAGAGAGGATAGGCTTTCAGCACTCCTCAGCTCTGCTTCTCTGAAGGATACACACTCATAAATGTGCACATCATGTATGGATGTCCTGTGCCACAGAGTCAGAGGGTGCCTGGTCACCAGAGCTGTGGGCCTTTGTTTGGCAGTCTCTAGAGCCTCAGTCATAGACATCATCATTTTTTTAACAGTCCTTGAGTATGCGCTGGTCTAGAGAGAGCTGTCAGTGTGGAGAAATGTAGAAGATCAAGAACTCTTCCTGATGTCACTGCATTTTTTCTCTCTGTCGTTAAGTCAGCAGCATCAGCCTGACTCTTCAGAACCTGGCGGACGCCTGCTCCGGGCACCGCGGTCCAGCAGCCTGCTGCGGCGAGCCAACACTGCAGAGTGAGCGGCACACAGTGTTCTGCTGTGACAGCTGCCCAAGTGACTCAACATAACAGACAGGTGCTGGAGACTGGTGCTGCTTGCAAACGAGCACATTTAGACTTATTCTTCCATCAGATTCTAGTGAACAGAACCACAGGTATTTTTCTGTCTAGTTCTCGAAAACACTCAGCTGGGGCTTATGTGCAATCAAATGTCTTTGGAAGAGGACGGTAAGCAGGAAGACTCCAGCGACTAGCCTTATTGCTCTTCCATCCAAATAAGTGAAAATGTCCAAACATGGAAAACTGGAGACCATCTGCAAGATCCAGCACAGAACACACGATCAAGTTAAGAAGAGCAAGAAAGCAGGAGCGAGGCTGGTGGTGGGTTGCAAAGTAGGTTGCTTAAAGAGCTCAGCCTATAACTGAGACACTGTCTTTGATTAGAACAGCCTCAGTTTTCAGAGTGTTCACCAGATGCTGAAAATGACATTTTAGAGATTAATAGTGAGGCTCAAACTGACAGTTCTGCCACATATTTGTCCAACTTTTGTTGGATGATTGTGGAAAAAGCTCACTTGCCCAAGAACTGTTGTCCTAATTCACTCAATAGCTAAAATGATTCTTAACAAAAATCACTCCGAGCTTCTAATAGTTCTATTTTCAGCTTCACTCCCATTATCCAGCAGTCCCTCAGAAGTCAGGACAAGGCCCTGAAGAAAGGCTATCCTAATCCAGGCACTCAGTGTTTGGAGTGCATCATATAGAACAGCGCAACAGAACTCTCGCTCGTCTTTGGCCCTTTTTCATGTTTTCTTTGGGAGGGAAGGAGTGAAGGGAAAGAGAGCTGCAGGCACACTGAGAAACACAAAGGGAGAAACTTCCAATAAAAACTGCACAGATCACAGGAGCCCCATCAGAAACACTTGTTCTCCAACTCGCAGACGAGAGAGAACCATCCGCAAAACACATCGCAGTTTTATTTTAGCAACATGTTTTGTGGATGGGCGAGATCACAGAAAGCCAGTCATTACCGAAGAACAAAGCCTAGCGGAGGGGAGGTGAAACAGTGAGTATGCAGCAGCACAAAGCTCTTTGTCTCAAAGTTTAAAGCCAATCTGGAGTTCATACTTACAACATGTGTTTTCTGTTGCCGAAAAGTGTGTTTTTGCTGGTGTGGACATACAGTAAGCGTCCTCCTGGTCGGGCTGCTCTTTCTGCTTCTGACTTACTTCACAGGTACAAGCCTGTGCATGTTGAGCCGCGCTGCAGGCGTTCCCGGCGTTCCCGGCATTCCCAGGGTTGACAGAAATGTCACTTTTCGCTCGTCACTTGTTTAACCACACGCTTGCAAACAGACGTTTTTGTTGCTTTCCAAGTTTGTGTTTTCTCAAGACAGCGTTTACAGAAACGTATGGATTTGAATCATTTGAATTGGGGGGGGGGGGGGGGGGGTACTTT
>VUQK01020212.1:12797-23399 GCA_015106715.1 Bujurquina vittata
TGGTTTTTTTTGGTGCAGGAGGGTGGGGGAGGGGGGGTGTTTGTGTTTGGTTTTTTGGTGGGGGGGGGGGGGGGGGGGGGCAGATCATTGGTTACTTACAGTTCCCTGCTGCTGCACACCTGCTTTGCTTAGATTTTGGCACTTGAAGGCCGTGCAACACTTGTGAGAAATATGCTCATTTCAGACTCAAGTGGTAACATTTATTTTACCCATAAGATCCCATAATACATCTGAAACAACACAATAAGCAATATTTTAGTGAGTTCAACATTGCTTTCCTCACTATTTGTAGGTGTCCAGCTATTCGATGACCCAGAAACAATTCCATTTAAATTTAGTCTAAAAAAAATTGCCTAAATTTGCATTTTTTTTTTATGGAAGCAATTTTGAAACTGTCGGACTAAATTCAGTAATGGTGATTTACAAATCAGAAGGTCTGAGAGTTTGAGCCATAAATGGATATACTGTAGAAACGAGCTAGTATCGCAGGAAGGAAGGAAGGAAGGAATCCGTAGGGAAAGTGGGCACAGCAATTAAAGCAGTCAATATCATTCCCAAACTGCAGGAAAAAAGAAAAGCAGCAGGTAATGCTTCAAGTGCATTTCATGTCTGACAAAATGGGATATTTCACAATGTGAGTATAATTACTGTAGATCTGTGTGAATAGTTGTTGCTATAGCAACATCATGTTCAAGTGGGTAAAAAGACTGCTGGTGACAGAATATTATACACCTTCCTTTTGTAGTATCTGGAATATTTGGAATCCACCATTGTTTTATTGGTATCTGCTGAATGCATGCATGGGTAACATGTCATCGTTAAAAATGCTATGGAAGCAGCTCTGACCCTGCTGAGAATAGGATTGGTAGTTAATGTCACTGCTTTTAACAGGCTTATGCAAGCTGTTATTATGACCTATAATTACAGGAAGGTAATCCAGAGCCAGTTTAGTGGAGCAGTTCCACATCCTAATAATCTCATCATTACACCTCGTCCCAGCCCGCCCACATTTGTGATAATGTGACTGAACTGAAAGAAAACAGCACTAATGCGAGTTGTTGTTGCAGCAGAGCTGATTCTGCCCATAAAACACAAACATGCTCCAAATGCATGGCTGAGGATGTAAAACAGGAGACACGTGCTCGATGGGGACTACGAATTCAAAAATAAGTCAAACCACAACTGAACCTTTCACAGGTGTTTGTGAATCAGCTGGTTGTGGTGGTCAAACATGACCATCTCATGACTGACTCATCAGCTCTCCCTATGAAACCAGAAGTCCAGAGTGTTGTTCTTCGGTACCTGAAGATTCGGTGTCACTCCACACCCATCTTCCTAGCACCAGGGTATTCAACTCCAGGCCTCGAGGCCCGGCTTCTCAGCTTCAACACACCTGAGTCAAATATGGAAGTCATTAGCAGGACTCTGGAGAACCCTGATCCATTGAGGAGGTGATTCAGCCATTGGATTCAGGTGTGTTGGATCAGGGACACGTCTAAAACCTGCAGGACACCGGCCCTCAAGGCCTGGACTTGAATACCCCTGAGCTAGAAGGTGTCGTTTCAGGTATACAGGTCTCGAGACCAGGTGGCAACCCCATGCAACCTCTGGCCACTAGGGAGAAATATGTATTTGCTGACCATTTGCCAAGTGGTTGCCGGAAGTTATCGCTTAAAGTAACACATTTCAAAAGGCACAACTTTTACTTTGAAGGTGAACAGCCAGCATTTTCCGGCTTGTCCTTGGCAGGTGTTTGCAGACAAGTTGGCATCTTCCATACAAACCACAGGCACTAGTGACCACTGCTAGTGACCAAACCAAACCCAGCACTATGGCCAATTTAATCTAGCAACTGCCAGCAACCCCTAACGCCTATTTGCCAACTGGTACACATTTGTTCCTAATAAATGGTGGTTACCCGGAGCCAGGACTCACTGACCAGTCTCAGTGTCTCTGTGACTGGAGCCCAAATCTGGCACGTAGACTTGCTGTCCAGTACTAAGGCAAAATGGTCCTAGATGAGGCTCAAACTCCAGTTGGGCAGTTTTTCGCTCGTGCAATGTGGAAACACTCCTCTGTAGGATTGTGTACATGGGTTGAGTTGTCCTCGTGCATGTTTAAACATTGTTATTTAAATGGCAAATCTACACACTGCTTCTGAGATGCTTCTGTGTTCTGACTGTCTAATCAGCATGGCTTTGTTTGTGAGTGCCTCCTCCATTTTTAATTATTAGCTACATTAGCTCTATCACCTACTCCCCTAACCTTCAAACCTTACTTACTTTCTGGCGTTACTGAATGTTGGCACGGAGTGCAGATTTATTTCTTAAATGTCCGTTGGTTAAATGCCACTCTGCCTACACTGACTCAAGCTCATTTTGGGATTGAGGCAGCTACCTATGCTGTAGGTGTGTTCTTGCGTGCCTGTCACTTCAGAACTATTGTGGTCTCTTTCCTTTGCATGAAGCAGGCATCTGTACAGGGAATAAGAAGCTCTTTGACCCAGTTCACACACAAACATCAAACTCCTTGGAGAAAATCACTGGCACAAAGAGGCAGATGCTCAAGTATCAGGCAGGGGTTGGGGTGTAATGTCCTCATCTAACACAGAGAGAAAGACGTGGAGAGGGACGGGGCAATGAAAATGACTGATGGGAGCACAAATGGCAGAGCTGTGATCAGTAGGAAAGAAGTGGAGAGGAAAAGAAGGGAAACGGGGGACAGCGCTGACAGCTGAGCGGGCCTACCTGTCCGCCCATCTCTCGTTTTCCGTCTTGATTTGCGAGTCCTCGACGGGACGCTTGCCGGGGCCGACCCCGAGAACAAGAACAGATGTCATAAAACACCGCTGCGACTGGGATTTGCATCTGTAATGACCTCACTGGAGCTGCTGAGAGTGTGACGTTCCCACCACAAACCTGTCACATACTCACTCTGAGTGCTATTCATCCCTATATCTGCCAGCCCATCACGTAACCGTGATGGAAAACTTTATTTTTTTTGCCTTCCCAGCAGCAGAACACGTCGCTTAACTTTTCCATATGGGCTGTGGGCTTTGTGTTAATTTTGTGGCACAATCTTTTTATTCACGCGTGGTCAATGCACTCTGCAGGTAGAGTATAGGTGAGAAAGCAAGCAGGCCTATAAATCCAGTCTACACCAGACTGATCAACCCGCTGATACCATCAAAAAGGTTTCATATTTACCACGAGGAATTTGCAGGTTGGTGAACAAGTTCAGTGTGTGAAGATCAGATCTGATCAGATAAAGAGCAACGGAGTGATTTCCAATAAAAGCCCCAAGTATCAGGGAGATGAGATGGAGTGGTTATATTTAAAAGTGACCCAGATGCAGATCTGTCTCCATCCGCTTCCTAAGTCTACAATAGGTCGCTTGACTGATCCAGGAACTGTTGTAATCAGGGAAACACAGAAGTCCCATGATTGCATATCACATATAAGAAGATAAGATTGAAAACTGATAGCTAAACTCCAATTAAGATTTTTATGGGCAGCAATGAAATGACTAATATTTACTGACTGCTTAATGAATGGCTTCTATGCTATCTATGCTCATCACAAGGATGGCTGTTGTGAAGCTGACTTTGTAAATGGTTAATCAATATCGTGCAGCTATAAATATGATTCAGATGGTTATTATAAAGTTGAAACTCGTCATTAGGCAGTGGTATAAATCACAAACTGTGAACATTACGACTGGTTCATGTTCAGTTTTACTCCTTTTAGTTACATTTTTGCTTCATATTGACTTTTATGTTGCTACCTGCTTGGTAAGGTTCCGGCACCAAAACTACTTTAAGTTAAAGAAAAAAGATTGTGATTTAGTTTGAAATAATTGAGTAAAATGTGAGATTGGTCTCATAATTGACGCGTCAAGTGCAATCCCAGGTCCAAGGCCTTATTGTATCTGTGAGAGGACGAAGCAGCATATTTGATGCCACAGGAATGATGATTTATCTTCATTGTGAAGCTGCCAATAACATTTGGGAATCAATAATAAAAGCATAATATGGTATGTAAAATGTCCCCGTATCAACAGATTATTATTGTCATAATACAATATATACTTAATAAAATTATTTTTATCAAATAAACATACCTTTAAAAATTATTAGTAAACATTATCATTTAATCATATGTTGAGAATTAGAATAAATTTATAATAAAAGTAATTAACTATAAATTTTATGGTTATTGTGTTTAAAGTTGGCAAATTGCTAAATATGCTACTATAATAATAAAAACCATGATTATAATAATACCCGTATTAGCAAATGAGCTAATTCTTTTAGTTGGTATTTTTGATGGTTTGACACAGGAAGACACTGTCAATGCTATCTTCAAATAAAATAACCCTATGCTAACATTCATGAACACCATGATAACAGGGTGCCACCATGTCCACATACAACTGTAATTAAAATATGAGTGTAGCACTATGTGAGGAAGCTTAGCTTGTTTAAGCCCTGAAAAATAAATAAGGTGAACACAGATTTAAGCACATGATGCTGATAATTTAGTTTTCCCACTCACAAAGCTGAAAGCCAGCTGGTGAATGCAGAGCAGTGTTTGGCTGCTTGAGAGCAAGATTCGCCAGAGTTGGTGGAGACCAAAACATTGCAAGAAAAAAGTAGTGTTACTTTTGGTCTGTGTGTGCTGCATGTTTAATTAGCAACTTCTTGCTTACACGCTCACCATTATTATAAGACATTAATACGCCAGTCTTGGAGATAATTGTTCTGTTGTACCAAAATCAATCAGTTAATCACTGAATACAGTCAAAGAGCATGCATTAAAGCAAATTAGATATAATGGCTGCAATTTAGAACTACTAATATAATGTACTCAAAGTTTTATTGGAATCAAAGCACCTGCCCTAAATGCACCACCTCGGCTTAATTGAATGAACCAGGACACTTACATGAAATGTGCTTAAGCTCCATTGAACTCCAGTACATTATGTTATATTTTAGAGATTTACAAAAATTTTAAATGTGTTTTCATTTAAGCATTTCATTTATTGTTGATGTCTTCACCCCCCCCCCAAAGAATAAAATCAAGTGTTTTGATTATGTATGAGCTGCTGAAGGACAATTCTCTTCTGTTTGCTCGCGAGACACACACTGCACAATGGGAATCTAGCAGTTGTGCATGGGGAGAACATCTGCTTCAAATTTATGCATCAAGGTCTGCCCTAAATAGCACACCTTTGCTTATGAGAAGCAGGTAATTGAACTGCACATTCCCATATTCATTTACATAAACCATTAATGTAAGATGCCAGTAATTTGGGAGGTGAAGGCCACAGGAGGCCCATACACAGCCTAATAACAACCTTGGACCACAACAAGCTATTTCAAACTACACAGACAGGCAAATTAACTTTGGCATACATTAGTGTGCAAAAGTCTTGAATCACACCTCAGCTCTTTATATTTTGTTGGAAAATGGTTGCAGTGATTTGATTTAAGCATGTGCAAACAGAAATACAGCGTATCAGACAAAAAAGAGTATTTACAGTTCTAACAGGTCAGTATTTGTTATGACCTGCTTTGCACTTCACACGCTTTCTTGTGATTTCTTTAAGTAGTCTTCAGGAGCAGCTCTGGCTTCTTGACGGACATTCAAAGCTCTACTTTGGATGTTGGCTGTCTTTTGTTCTGCTCCGGTCCGGTTTTGTTTTGTTCCGGTCAGAATCTGGGGAGACCAATCCATGAATGAGAGTGTTCTGATAGTTGTAGTGTGTTTTCTATCCTGGTATACTGTACTGTATTGGTAGTGTGTTTGGGATCATTGTCATGCTGAAAAAGAGCACAGCTCAGCTGTTTGGGATTCTTAATAGTGTTCAAGTGAAATCAGTGATCAAGTGTGTGAAGTTTGATCTGTGGTGTGAATCTGAAGATGCTAGGTGAGATGGTTCTTGAGTTATAGCATTCACAAGATTTTCAGAAAGCCTGACCTGTGACCTTCAGGTCAAGGTTGCTGAGATTCAGACTTGTGCAATATTGTTAGTCAGTGGATCTGTGGTGTGAATTTGAACATCCCACGTCACATCGTTCTCAAGTTATGGCCAACATTAAAGCTAACAGTGAAGCTGCTGCCGATGGGAAGTTGATGACAGTAGCTTTTCTTCTACCCCGCTGAGCTAACAGTGAAGCTGCTGCCAATCAGGCAGGTGGTGTTTCACGGCGGATCAGAATCTGATGGTACTTTTCTGCGTTCATAATTCTATCAATTTTGACAAGATCCCCAACACCACTGGCTGAAATGCTGCCCCAAACCACGACAGAGCGTCCACCATGTTTTACAGATGGCTGTAGACACGCTCTGTTGAAGCTCGCCTTTCACTGGACGTATTGTTGAGAAGTACAAACAAAAACCTGCTGCTGATGATTTTTCGTCCGCTCCTTTCCTCCACATTTGCCTTAAGAACGGCTTCTTGACAGCTAATGAGAAGGCTTCAGTTAAGATGGGTCACCTGACGGGTCAGAGGCTCAGGTCCTCGGTCAGCTCTTTGCTGGATCTTTTCTGTTTTGTTCGGTTCATCTGCTGTAACCGGACACGTTTTCTTTTGTCATCCATTTGTCCTTTTTCCTAAAATGTGTCTGTTGTTATGAGCAGACCTGGTCCAGACCTTGGGTTAGGTGCTGTTTTTATGCTTGAATGATTCATAGGTCAAGAACTTCGGCGCCACTTTGAAAACCACTTTTAAAAAGATTTCCAGAAATGAAATGACCGTCCTGTAATTTTAGCTACAGCATTATAGAAAAGGTCAAATAAATCAGTGGGTGCAGACTGTTATTGGCAGATTTGCTTTCAGTGAAGCAAACATTTGAAATAATTTTTCCTTTACTTACACCACACCGCTACCCCCCCCCCAAACCACCAAGAAACTTAACACTAGAAAAACTCATTTATAAAGCTGAAGAGCTGCATTTATTTCAGTTATGCCAATAACAGTACAAACATGTAGAAAATGCTGGTGTATTATAAGTAATGAAAATGTCATCAGAATATAACGACCAATATTTTAAACACAACTGTTGCATGAATCAGAAGCTATTGCGGCTTATACTGCATTATACATGACATGGACAAATTACAGTGGTGCACAGTTTCCAGGAACAGCTAATGGCTTCATGCTCATCAATAGTGCACGATTTACCAACATGTATAATAATGCTTAACTGCCCGCTGTGGCTGTAAACTGTGAACGTCAAAATGCATCAGTGGCCGGAGGTTGTATTTCCTGGATTGTTGGGGAACTTTTTTTATTAAGATAACAGTGAATTTCCCAGTTTGTGGCAGCAGTTTGGAGAAGTGCATTTTCTGTTTAACAAGACATCACGCCCAAGCACCAATCTGTCTTCATGAAGAAGCTGCCAGTCCAGCGTAGTGTGGAAGAACTTGACTACACTGCTCACAGCCTCGATCTTTCTCTATTCAACACCTCTGGGACCAACAGGAATGCTGGCTGCAAGCCAGGCCGTAACGCCGCTGTTTGGCCTCACTAATGCTCGTTTGGCTGAACAGGAGCAAATCTTTGGAGTAGGGGAGGAATTCTTTTTGTCAACAACATCTTCCCAGGAATGCTGCTATTGCAGTATAATGTTTTAGCATGAGATGTTTCACAATGAAATGCCCGCGCAGGTCTGCCTTTTGTCAAAGTTTGCACATAGAGGAATTCAAGGAGACGGAGAAATGGAGGCAGAGGCTGGGGAAATGAATGCAAAATCTGCATAAATGAACAATTTAATTGTAATTAACTTCTCTTAGAACATAAATGGTCTGGGATTTTAATTTCTAATCAATTTAATCTCCCTCTGCATCTGTCTTGTGCTTGTTGTCCCTCTGATTGCAGATGGAGAGCGACGCAGAGAGTTGATTAGCTTTCCTCACCCCTGTTTGGCTGTGTCACCCCTATTCTCTAATTACATTAGGTTTGACAGAATGCTCACAGGGCATGCCCTATCCGGAGCAGAATTGGAAATACACCCCCCACCCCCGTGCACACGGCTTTGGATGTGATGTAAAAAGTCAAGAGAATAACAAAAACAGGAAGCAACATATGAAAAATATAATTTAATAAAGCACTTCTGGGGAGGAAATCTTGATGCTGCAGGCTGTGAAAGTGCATCTCAGGAGCCCTCACAGCCTACCAAGCTCTATTTTTTCCCCTATTTTAATGCAATTCTGTTGTCAAGCGATAAATAATACCCATGTGGAGCATTAAAAGAGGGTATAACAGAACTATAGCAGCTGCTGTGAGGATCAGGAGTGAAAACCTGAGTTGCAGGTAGGGTAAATAAAGCTCTCTGCTGCTGTTGATGCTTTTACATCTTTTTTTTTTTATATATATATTTCCTGTGGCGTTGTGTAGATGCTACAATCCAGCTCCACTGTGGGGAGCTGTGTCTCTGCGTCTGCTCTGTCTCTCCCTGGCTTCCTTTCTCCCTCTCTGCCTGTCTGTCTCTCTGCCTGTCTCTCTCTCTGGCACAGAGCGCCATATGCAGTGGCTGAGGGCCGTTGTTCCTCATGTTAAAAGCTCAGCTGGGAAGTCTGAATCCCTTGGACTAATGCTCTGTGGCCTCAGTGTTTCACAGCTCTGTAGCTTGAACTGACCATTTGGGTGAGGGAAGTGTGTGTGTGTGTGTGTTACTGTGTATTTGTGTGTGTTAATTCTATCATTTCCATTCATCATGCAAAGAGGTAAGACAGCTGTCAATGTACATGCATGTGTGTGTGCGAGTTGTTATGCTATGTGTGATGGGAGTAATCTCTCTGTTGGTCTTCATGCATATGCAATTATCCTCTTCTCAGTAGGCAGAGCTTCCATTAGTATGAAAAAGGTGCTTAACTCCAAATTAGTGACTGCATGGCAGGTAGCTTTTATAGGCAAGGAGTGTTTTTGTCTAGTTTACGAAGATGAATGGCCAAATACAAACATTTGCACGCGCACCTCTCTCCAGGACAGCTGAAATTAGCTATTTGTAACATTTTTGCATGTGATTTATTATCCTTCTTCTCACATTGTCAAATGAACTCAAATCAGTTCTTTAGCAACATGTTTCCATGTAGCGGTTATCTTTATAATAATAGCATTGCTATTCCATCTGATAAAAAGAACTCTGAGATGAAAGATAAAATTAAATGATTCTTTAACAGCATTTCAGTATCGTAGCAATTTAGCAGACGAGGACAGGCAAAGGTAACCTGATTGGCTCTGAAGGTCCTGGCACACAATATGTGATGCAAACCTTTGCAGCCCCACACCTACAAGCTGTATTCTGCCACTGAGGGGGGGCAACGTCTAATGCAGGCTCCACGTATTTATATTTGTGTTGTTGGTCCTTGAGCTTAGCCCCTGCCTTGGAGAATGCCAAGGTCACAATAGAAAATTCTTTGTACTTCTCATCTCTGCTTTTTCATCTGTGATGTGGAGGTTTTTCTGCACTTCTTCCTCCTCAGGGTGAACTTTACTAATGTTTCCTTTTCCTTTGCTCTCTGTCCAAGCAACTTTTCAACCAATCAGCACATGACCCACACTAAGCAGAAACAATTGCTGGAGTATAACCAATGTAGGGGCTGGGGAGATGCACTGGAATGCCTGCCGTACAAAACCCTTAATTATTTCCTTTGTGACCAAATGAAAGTATATGAATCTGGTTAAGATCTGGACAAAGTTCAACATAGTACAACAGATCTGATGACATAGATGACCTGGTGTCGAGCACCTCACCAGCGCCATAGGGCCAAATCCAGCCCCCATTGTTATTATTATTTACCATGAGCTCAAACATGTTCAGTTTTCCATAAACTGTGAAGATGGAAGACATGATGATGACACAGCATGAAAATGTATTTTTAAAAAAGGTACTCACCAAGATGTTTAAACAAAAAAATTAATTCTATTGCTTAGTTCAAAAAGTCTGCATGTGAAGGCTTTATTTTGGATGTTTGTATGTTTGAATTGGGACTAAAGAAGGCGCACAATTAAAAAATACAAGAAAGTAAAATTCAGTCAATCTAAATTTAACAGAGTACAGATCTAGAATGAAATCATTGTGGTATGAGGCGGTAAATATTTAAGAAAATATTCTGCTGCATGCCTAATATGTGCCGCAGAGGGTGATCAGGATCCATTAATTATCCACAGCCACAGGCTTTTGGATGACCTCTCTGTCAGCTGATGGAGGAATCCCAACAGTGTTGATTTCAGCAGCAACAGCAATGACTAATTATCCCGCTAAGTACTAGACACACTGTGTTCAGGCCACACAAATGTCCTCTCGCAGTAACGTGTCCGGGATGGCACCGCACCCCAAAGTGGTGGCAGTGGCGCAGTGGGTAGATGCTCACCCTGCAACCGGATAGTCGCTGGTTTGAGTCCCCGTCTCAGCGTGTGCTGTCATTGTGTCCCTGGACAAGACACTTAAGCAACACTGCCTAAGTGTGAATGTGGTTGTTGTTTAGTGGTGGTGGGGGGGGCGGGAATTGGCAGCTGTCAGACTGCCCCAGGGCAGCTGTGGCCACATTAGTAGCTTACCACCCCCAAGTATGACTGAGGTGTGAATAAATAGTG
>VUQK01020212.1:23419-35585 GCA_015106715.1 Bujurquina vittata
GTGGTGGTCGGAGGGGCCGTAGGCGCGGATTGGCTGCCACGCTTCCATCAGACTGCCCCAGGGCAGCTGTGGCCACATTAGTAGCTTACCACCCCCAAGTATGACTGAGGTGTGAATAAATAGTGCGCGACACTGTAAAGTGTCTTTGAGTACCTTGAAAAGTGCTGTCTAAGCCATTATCGTTATTATCATTTTCAATCATTCCTGCACAGTCTCTCCTCGTTCCTTCTCACCACTCAGTTTAATGTTCTGAAGTCAGATCCGTTCACACTGTGGACAGAAGTGTGACTGCGGCAACTCAAACTGCATTCACTGGGATCCCTCTGGTCTTCATCAGCTCACCAAACCCGTCCATCTCATTGTCCCAACACCTTTTCCCAAACATCAATTCTCACAATGATCACTTGAGCACCTCGAGCACTGAAATCCTGTTGTTCCCTCTGCAGTTCCTCTGGGATTATCCAGGCCTCACTCTGGGCGGTAGACCTGGATTGTTGCAGGTCTACCGCCTGCTACTGTGGCCCACTTCAGATCAAATTGGGCCCAGTTTGTGGTCTCAAGTGCTTGTTTCAATTCGTATTGATTGTAATTGTTTTTGCTGGTGTAGCCTGCAGATGGCCGACTTCCTGTTCCATCCATCCATTCTTCACCAGAGCAGATCCATCCATCTGTGAAAAAGCTAACTCACTGTCAGATTATCAGACTTTTTGGAGATTGCTTTTTTGGCATTGCAGTACTAATTTTACTCTCTACAACCCTGCTCAAATGTGATTGGCTAATACAATTCTGAATACAGACAGACTACAAGTAAAGCCCAGAAAGCTTGCAGCACCAAACATTAGATTACCTTGCCTACACATCCTGCATGTTCAAGGAGATATCTGTCTGCAGGGATTAGAACTGATTCTCTACTTGTAAACTACAAACAAGTGTTCAAGTACTGAAAAATATTACTTTGAAATGAATACTATTTTAAATGAGGCTCGATTTGAGATTGGAAACTGGGGCATTCTGGACAAGATTTCAAACCATGTTGAATCCAAATAGATCGAAAATCCAGGCTTTTGTGTTCCTTTTTTGTGTTTTCTTGTTGTGTTTCTGAGGTTACAAAGATATAATTAGTTCCATTCAGGCCTAGTTCCTTATTTGCTGGATACACTTTTAAGAATGGGGGAAAATGACCTACAAATAAAAGGGACTTCAAACCACATATTTCAGGTAAATAGTTTTCAGAAATGCAACAAATTCAGTGGAAACTTTGGACATGAAGTGTTGATGATTTGGTTTCCAGTAAAATCTTTACAGCCTTGCTTTTCTTTTGAAAAACTCTCCAAATCATCTGAACAAAACTCGCCCATACGCTGACATTCAAACAGAGTCATTAGTGCAGGATGTCTGCAGAAAGAACAGCACAGAGTTTAACTCAGACATTATGGAAACAAATTGCATGCTGCTACACACTGGCTTTGTCCAAAAATACAGTTTTTCCAAGTAGCAGCAGGTACACATACGGTTCTACTCAAAGCCTTCACTCACCAAATGTTCACACGCATCACATGCACATATAGTACGCTATTTCTCTCCAGCGCTCCCCTCATTACGTCTTCTCAGTAACTAATGATCTTCCCTTTCTATAGCCAACAAGAGAAATGCCATTCTCCAGTCTTACAGGCTACAGCACAAAAGCACTAACTTTGTTGTGCACTTTCCCCACACACAAAAAAATACAAGAACAGAAAGAAAAAGTGGGCCAGCAGCAATTAAATAGCCAAATTTCAGGGTCTGTTAAAGCTGGAAAAGTGTGTTCATGGGGGAACGAAAGAAGGCAGGCCCCTTGTTCTTCAGTCAAAGAACAAAGACTCCCCACCCTCCTTTGCATTTTTTTGCATCTCTCCAGCCTGAAGATGCAGATCAAGACTGGGTAATTATCCTCTGATTGAGTATTCATAAACGATTATGCTATTGTTTTGTCTTTAATGATGCAAATTACAACTAATTACCTCACGTTAATGGATACCGAGAGTCTTTACAAGCTGTGGAATAGTGCAATTAAGCAAGTGTTTATCTAACAGTAGCAAGTGTAAATATTAGTTGTAGGTGTGTATGTATAGTTAATGTGGACCATTTTTTGTTGCCCGTCGTCTGCACGAGTTTGATGGATGTCAAAGAGAAACAGCCTGTCTCTGCATCAAGGAAACTAATTCCATTAGCAGGTGCATGAATAATAGAGCAGCAATTCTCAGGTTTTGTATTTTTGATTTTATTTTATTATTTTAACAAAGGCCGCGCTGAATTGATTAAAGACTTATTATTATTATTTCCAATTTATTTACAAGTGCAGATCAGTGGTGTCAATCAGTCTGTTCCCTTCTTTTTCTTTCATTCCTTCTCTTTTTTCTGTCAAAAAGCCTCTTGCCGACTCCAGGGAATCATGTCGCAATTTGCTGCTGGCACTTTCATCATTAAAACTTTTGTAGCAGCCTACAAGCCTACAACTCTCCTCTGATAAGCTTTTCTTGAGCGTGTGAATAGAAAATGAGTTCAGATGAACAGGGAGGAAAGACAAGGCAGGGCTATTATCCTGAAAGCTACGGACTTAGACAAACCTAAAAAAATATTATTTGGAATAAGATTAAGTTATTTTAGTGTAGTGTAGTGCAGCTAAATTAATTAATGATGCAAGCACAATTAGCAATGACTGGTGTGTTTTGCATGCAGATTGTGGAGTTTCTGCTTCACTGTCTGATGCTGGCATAAATCTTCTAGGGATGCAAGTTAATTTAAGGCAATCACATCTCTCATTTCCTGCTATATTTCCAAATTTAGTTGAAAGCAGCCCATCACACGGCAACTTCCCACCTACTCTTTTTTTTAAAAATTAAATTAAGAGTAATTCCCTTTTTTAATATATTTTTTTTTAAACCGAACATCCATCAGACAAACCTGTATTGGCATATGTTAAAAGAATATGTGGGCATTAAAACAATCATCACTGTTTTCTGATGCTAGTCGTAGTCTTTATGTATTTATTCTGCCCACACAGCTGTTCAAATACTCGAGCCACAAATAGCTAAGTAGGTGTGAGCAATTGTTTTGACCAATGGCCCATTTACAGATAAATACATAAAAAATAAATTTGCCCACTAAATCCTTTCCCCCCGCTTATATCAGATATAACACAAACAAAATCGAACCAAAAAAAATATATTTTTGTGTTCTGAACAGGAGCAGAAAGTCCTCTTGTGTAACGGAGGTCATTCGAGATGCTGAATGAAGCGCTCAGATTTGTTAGCTGCATTGAAATTGTGTCTAATTAAAAACAGATAAATGTGGGGCCACATGTTACGAACACTTCAGAGCTAAATGCCTCGAGCTGTTTCTGTTAACAAGGTAAATGCTATATGAAGCCCATTGCCATTCAAGTTATTGCCTTATTATGTTCATTAAGTCGCTCAGTCAGTTTGCATTCAGGCAGAATGCAACCGTCAGTCATGTGATGCGCACACGTGCATTTATATGGTCCTAAATATTTCTTTGTTTTCCATCTTCAGAAGCATGCTGTTAGCACGAGGACCTAGTTTGCTGTGTCTCCTTGCAGCAGGATTTGATTGCACTGGGTTTATGTTGTGCACGTAAAATGTAGGTGAAATCCATGTTTAACTGAGTTGATGCAATCTTGGTTTTTCATATGATACGATACAAAATTGACATAAAAAACATCTTTAATGTTTTTCTTATTGTGTCTCCTACTCTAAACTGTGACAAGCATATGAAATGGGGGAATTTAATAAATGACATTAAAAGTAGAATGAAAGTGAGTTTAGAGCATTTAGGATGAGTATTATTGCCGACCTGAAATAATATCAATGTACTCTCAAGTGGACCGAAATATGCTGAATTCAGAATTGAATTAAAAGGATCCACATATTACACAGTATACACGGCATTGCCATGGCAGCCAAGTACACACTGTAAATTGTGCTTTATATCTTTAAAGGATATTTGTCTACATCACAGAGTTGCTGTTGCACTTATACCACCGCAGCTGTCACTTTAATATCTCCAGTAAGGTCACTGAAGGAAACTTTTGCATTATTTTGCAGCGTCACAAAATTTATAGGACTTTTGCATTAGTGTGATGAGGTGCCTTCATTTATCAGGCATTTAATTCACTGTATTAGCCAAAAACAGACACTTTTGCGCAGCAATTTTATCTATAAACAGTTACTCATTCTAAAGAAAAAACTGTACATCAACTGTGACAGCATAAAATTATATAGTTTAATATCAGCACACACACAAAGCCAGTCATAAGGCACATTGATTATTTTTATCAAACTTAAAATGACGTGATAAATATTCTTAACTATTTTCCATACTGTATCTAATTATTTAAAAGTAAATTGTAATTTTTTTGTTAAGTGCGCTTTAGATAGCATTTTATTTGTTTATTTCCAAGCTGATATATTTAAAAATAACAGGCTATCTTCCCTGAAACTCTTTGTTGCCTCGGAGAGCCTGTGGAGTGATTTCTGTGCAAAAGACTCCAAAGGACGCTTATCTGACGAAGACGCTCTAAAGTGTTTTATCTCAGTGCTTCTCGTCGGCTCCCAGTGTCACCACTGAGCATCATTGATGGTAACTAAACGCTGTCGCCAACTCCTTAGTAAGGAAGGTAGCTACTAGCTGTCCTGAAAGTCGCTATATGACATCATTGCCTAATTTGCATAATAGGTCATTTGCATGTAGTTGTAATTGAGGCTGTAGGGGAGAGGAATGACATCTTTGGAGAGACAAAAGTGAGGAAAAAACCACCCTGAATATGTTTAAAACAACAAATGAATTTTATTAAATAACGTCATGACTTTAAAGCTTTGCCTACTTTACATAAATTAATTTTGTCCCATGTTGTTCAATGTTAGAATATCAAATTTTACAAAAACACCGTTATGTGCCGACTGTTAGCTCTACATTCACCCCTCCTCCTTTATCTGGGTACTTTGCCAACTTTTGTGTAAGAAAACTTGCTGTTGGCTGTCTCAAGAAAATCGCTAAAGGCCAAAGCGAGGTCCGGGGGACGCCAAAGCGTACGAAGGGACGCAGTACGACGGCTGTGTGAACTCAAAACACGGCAACAGTGGAGGAGTCTATGTTCCCGGCCTATCTCGTTAAATATGTCACTAGTCGCTTTTTAGAAAAAAAGTCGCTAGGGGTCTGAAAAATCACTAAATCTAGAGACAAAGGCACTAAGTTGGCAACACTGTAGCTATAACATTTCTGTAGCTATCAACAAATGACTAGCAAGGAAATGAGCTAAGCTAAGTAGCTGCTAAGTTGGGCTTCAAGCAACGTGTGACAAACTGACATTACCTAACATTAGCCATAAGAAAGACATGTTTAATAAAATGACAAAAAAAACCCCTAAAGGATTATATAGTCATCAATGGAAAACCATGGTCAGCAGCAGCAGGCCCTGCCATTAAAGGAGGGATTGTTTGGCTTATGGGCTCTGATCTGTTGAGCTTAGAGCATTGTTTCTTCTGGCTAATGCTAATGTGGCTCCTATCATGAATGAATTGCAAGCTCATGGAGCAAAATACTGTCTTTAATGGATAGCTAGCTTGCAGCTAACTGGCAGACTTTCACTTGGTTGAGCGTACTGTGTAAAATATAGATGATGCTACCCATGAGATCTAAAGCTATTCTAATTTTTTCAATAAAAAACTCCGTTTGGGCCTTCTCCCAAATAGAGCTGGGGTAGGGTTTGTATTTATCAGCTATGGGGGAGTCAATCTGCTAATAACAGCAGACAGCAAAGGCCTATATTACCAACACTCAACAGAAGTAGCCAATGAAGAGGAGTTGCTTAGCTAGACCATAAATGTAGCAATAGTTGCTTCAGCACATCAAAGTCAACTTTGTTGTCATTGTATATTCATGGTCTCACTGATGTACAACATACATGAGATACATGTACATACATATAATAATAATGCAACGCAATAGAGAACAGTCTTCTGTATGTCCCATTGCCGTTATTGAAGACATAAGCAACACTACAGGCAACTATGAATAACAGTAGTTTTTACTTTAAAGTGAATTAAAATGAAGACTGTAGCAAAAAAAGTAATACAAGCATCTGTTTTCCCCTTTGTGATATTTCAATAATAAATGCTCATGAATTCTCCCTCTGACACTGCTGTTCATCCTTTCACAGTATCCTGATTCAGTAACAATATGAATATTCATCGCGCGGTTGCATCGTGGCTTTCTGAGTATGTTTATTAGCTGTCTTTCAAACTTTTTGTATTCCCTTTGGAAGCAGCCCCAGCGAGTGTGCAGCAGTACACTCACAACCGCTTGCACCCAAATCCTGACAATTTGTTTTCCTTTAGGGATTGTAATAACTTCAAAAAGAAAACATTTGCCCCGTTCACATATAACAAATGTGAAATGGGAAGTACAGTTTTTAAAAAAACACACGTAAGCTTTTGTGACATGCCTGCTCAGATAAACTAAATGATAACCTTGTTTTCGGTGCATATAAAACAGTGAGTCTTACATTTGTATCTGCTGGTTGCAATAGAGGGATGCCTGTGAATAAGTCAGGAGCTCTTCCCTCTTTGTGCAGCTATTCCTTTTCTTTGTACCCACAGAGAAACCTCTGTAGTGGCAGCAATTGTCTCAGAGGATAGAAACGTGATGGTGAGCAGTCCCTTCAATGTTTCTCAGTGCAGCACTCAGGCTAAATTACATGTCATTGCAGCCCAATTTCATCACAGCCACTTGTTTTGTCTTCTTTTGATTTGTTTATTTGCCAGGGTGTTAAAGTCTTAGAGAAACAACGAGAATTTTATATAGCCTTTAATGCTTACCCACAGTATTTAAAGGCAGCAGCTTTGAAATATTGTAGCCTTTTTTCCCCTTTTTACTCCTTGTGTTTCTGAAGACCCTGTTTTTCAAGGGTATAGTAGCCCTCTGGTACTATTTATAGCCAGTGCTCACACATGCACTTAGAAGGAGAAGGAAGTGAACGTGTATGTTGTGCATGAGCATGTGGTTTGGGGGGGCAATTTGATATTGGTCGGTCATTTAATGGCAAAAAATAAATAAATCTCCATGAATCTTTAGCCTCTGTGAATCATAGATACAGCTCTCTCATGTCGGGTGCCTGGTTGTCCTTATTATCTCCCCGAATGCCATCCTGCAGGTTGTCCCTTATTTGCACTGCATTGTTTGGTGCCTTTTCTAAAAAAGCTGCCTGCGCTAGTTGAAGAATGTGACACATGGCGCCTAATGGCATGCATCAATGACACAACAGCAGGAGAGCGAGAGGCTTCCTTCCTTCCTGCCAAGCTCTGCGATCAACTTGGAGTCTCACCCCAAACAACAGAGCAGAATAAGTCCTCAGATAGAGATTAGTGTGAGAGCAAACCACAACGGCAGAAATCCCAAATAAACAAATGCTGTCTGCTGGATTTGCTTTAGACTGTGTTGGACACACAAGCTAATAACATATGCAAATACCAGTACAAGCATGCAGGATCCTATTTACACTCATGCGAGTTCACGCCCACCCACACCCACACAGTTGCTTGCCTTCCTCTCAACAGGTATGTTAGTAGTAGTCACTGAAGCTGAAACTCATGTTTATGGATTGCAGTTGTTTTGTTTGCGAAATTGTTAAATTGGCCAACCTTTAGTTTTCGGTTTTAGTCGACCTGCAGGCTGTATAATAACACAGAAAGGCTCAACGTTTTTCTCTACATAATCATTATGGAAAACAGTGCATGCTTGATTGACAGAGCTTGTTAGAGGGCTCTTATTTTTCCAGTCAGCAAAGTAATTATAAAGAGAGCCTCTTGGGTTCCCCCCATGTAATCTGGTCACAGTGGCTAGATCGCCCCCTGATAGGAGAATGATTGCTGAACCCCCTCAGATGCGTTGCCTGTGAGCCAGCTAACTCTCGTCCCGCTGTCTCCATTAATGAAAATATCCCTAATATTAACAGACATGTTCCTACGGCCATTTATATGTAGACCAGCAAATATTAGCTGTGCAGCAAACTAACAAACAAGCTACAGCAGACAGGAATAATTTAATCACCTTATGGAAAATGATAAACCCTCAGGTAATTTCCTGTAATCATATTTATAAGCAGTGCTTACATGGGAAGGTCGGATTAAGGTGAAAAGCGATTATTCTGAGAGCGTTTGTCAGTAGCAAAGACATGCATGATCAATACCAGTTTGATACGCGTTTGGTAACAAAATAACTCAAGTTGTATAAAGCAACTGCACATTTTTGCAGCATCTGCAAAGGTGATTTAGAAAAAGATAAATTCATCCATTTTCTGCTGCTTATCCAGGTTTGGGTTGAGGGGGCAGCAGTCTAAGAGACGTTCAGACTTCCCTCAGCTCATCCAGGGGGACACCAGGCAGGTCCCACAGGTTAAACTAGTGTGAAAAGACTGCTGCTTTAGCCTGATGGCTGACTTCACCTCCAATATCCACCATCTGGTTCTGGAATTACCACAATGTGCACCAATGACCTTGCAGCTGCCTTAGCAATGGAGGTATGGAGCATGGTCCACTTAGACTCAGTGTCCCCAGGCTCCCTCAGAGGCCTGGAGCCGGACGTTCCCAGTGCACCCTGACTGTATGTTTGGATACACCAGATCTGAGCCAGCTCACCACCAGGTGATGATCGGTTAACAACTCAGCTCCTCTCTTTAGCCGAGTGTGCAAAACACATGGCTGCAGAGCTTATGATATTGCAATCATCGACCTATGACCTGGGATGTCCTGGTGCTATGTGCACCAGGACATTGTTCAAACATAACATCAGGACCTGTTCCCCTGACCTGAAGGGACAAGGATGCAACCCTCTCACCTGTGGATTGGGGAAAACGCCAGTGTACAGGTAGTGAATCGGAGGAATACACACCTAAGGCAACTCCAGAGGGGAACAGAGTCCAACCCATCTCCAGGAAACTGCTTCAAGAGCCTGGGATGTGTATTGATTTGACCCTGACTACATGTAGTCGGTATCTCCAAAGCTCATGCACCAGCTCAGACCTTTTTTGTCACCAGAGAAGTGATGTTCCACAAGCTGGTTTTGGAAGCTGGAGATCAGAGTGCCAGGACCTCCTCCTCTGACCACCATCCAATCCACAAGGCACAAAACCCCTTTGACCCCTTCTGTGGGTAGTAGGCCCACCGGAGGGCAGGCCCATGCTTCTTCACATTAAAGCTACTTCTACTCGTTGCCTCCGTTGTCTGCAGTTTTCTTTATGTAAAAATTGGTAAATCAGCAGTGGAGAATGCCCTTAAAATAAAACCGTGCCTCAGCCCTGCAGCTAACATGTTTCAAAAGACGTAGCTTTTATTTTGAAGGCAAATTGTCTCCATTTACTGTTTGTATTGCACTTTTTGCAGTGTCACTACAGCTCAGAGAGTAGCTAGACAGTTTTTGTACACAGGTTTCATCACTTCCATCCAAAAAATGACCACAGCAGTATGCTAACGACCAAAGCAGTCACCTGGTTAAAGAATACACATTTTTCAGTAGCAACAGTTGATTGCCAGAGGGATCACCGTGTGAGGGGGGGGTTACAGCAGAACTTCACAAACCAACATGTGACATCACTGTGACTCCTTCCATTTTTATACTGTCTGATCTTACAACCACAAGAGTCCTCTGCTGGCCATTAGAAAGTATGCAGGCATCGCGTTCAGCTTTGGGGCCCTGTGTGGATCTTTTATTTATGGTCAAAGATCAAATAAAATGAAGACTTTATTAATACTGAGGTAAAATCTTGGGCCTTTTAAATGCTCAGTAAATTAAAAATAGAAACAGGAGCAGAAACAAATGACACCATTCTGGAAATAGTGTGTCACTGATGGGTCCAGTAACTGTCTATATAGCATTACCAAATATTGTAAAATAATTTCTGGGCAGTACATTTGATGATCAAAGAATCTTTAATTTATACGAACTGCTTTAGAAATTGCATCTAATTTGGAAAGTAGATGCACACAAAGACGTGAAGAAAACTGTCCCAAAGGTTACAAAATTAGCTACAACTACTCTTGAAGTTGAACAGGTATGAGAGTTTTAGTCCATAAACAAATGGAAACACTGCAGTGTGGCTTAATGGGAATCTTTAAAGCATTAAAATGATCTTTACCCAGCACAGAATACTGTGCTCAAAACAGTTTCCATAAGTATGCATGGGTGATACGTATCAACATATGGGTGGTGATACAGTGTGAAGCATGGGATATAGCTTATCCAGTGGCAGTGAGATTGATGTGGTGGCAAAAAGCTGAGCTGTGGGAAGGAAAATTGTCATATTTTTAATGGCAGTGCTGACCAAAGCAAACTGATGGCATGGCCAGTTATACAGTTTGAGCTCTGCAACCTTTTAAGATGCCAGAAACGTTGCAGGTGCAGCAAATCTTCAGCTTGAGCATAATGCATTGAGGAAACCTGCCTTATTTCTTTTAAAACCAGCTGTCAAAAGGTGCTAGAGTCGGATCCTACCATGTTTTTGAAGATGCCGGTGTCTGACAGCGTAGAAGTCAGATGTATTTTTAATTGGATGTAACAGGCGTATGGCAGTTCAGCACCTCACTCTGGATGCGACCAAACGGATGAATATTGCTTTTTGTTCTGAAGCTGTTCAGTATTCTGAGAGCGACTTGCTCTTAAAGCATATTAAAAGGCTACGGTGTCAGCTCCATGCTTGCCTTCTCATCACTGATGGGGTGCTGATGATGCGTTGAGAGTGTAAGCCCCCTCTAAGCCGCAGTGATTGGACCTATCAAGAGCAGGAAAATACACGAGGTGATAGCCATAATACTAATCTGTGTCACCACCTTTTTAATGATACGACTCACTTAGCCACAGGTGTATTGAGGAAGCTACGTCTTCTGCTCTGATAATGGAGAAAAAAATCATTCACTTGCTCCTTTCTTTCAAATTGGACAAAATTCCACAAAGCACACTGACACAATTCACGATGTTTCGCTGTTGACCCGGAAAGCAGCCGAGGCAGACAAATGAGGCCACTGTACTCCATTCTACCCACCGAGTTCAGGGGGAGGGAAACAAGAGCGAGGCTGTGCGATATTAATGCACACGGCGACAGAGAGACCACAGCGATAAACATTGAAATTCTCTGAGATACATCAAAGCTGCTGCATAATGAACCCGTGTATCTTTAGGGCACGGAGACATACAGTACACTCTGCGTCTGTAATGTGACATTTGCCCATTTCAGAGTGAGCCTTCACATCATATTTCATCTACAACACCTCCTGGATTCTGCCTGAGCACAGCTGATTCCCAGGGTTGGCACAGTTCCCGTCAAGAGCCGGGGACAAGGCAGGCCGGCCTGTCCAACAACACAAACACCCCCACCCCCAGCACACGATACCCCACCGCTGTACTCAGGGCACTCATTTGGTCCCCTCAGGTTATATGAAAATTAAAGAGGTTCAGAGGTTGTTGTGGCGATTACCGGGGTTGCTTTTTCTTTGCAGCTTCCATGCCACGAAATGGATTCTAAACATACTGGCCGTTCTGCACCCTCACCGGCCCGCGCTAAATTATGTCCCGAGGAAGTGTTTTAATAACAGATTTTTGCAGAGTTTACACCACACTGCATAAGAAGCAGTGAAATGAATAAGTACCCCGCCACCTGGGTTCTGGGTCATTGTGGTTAATAGGGTGTGATAGAGTCACTGTATGACTGCAATAGAGGCTTGTGGTGGGAGGAGGGCCAGGTTACTGATTACCCCTCCAAACATTTCAGCTGCTTTCATTTTTCTAGGAAAGAAAATGAAGATATTAGGCATTCATGTTGAAACTGTATTTGAAGTCATTGTCATATGCATTCATAATAATCCTACTTAACTGTTATTATATTTTATTCAAGCTTTGGAAAATTCATATTTTTTCTATTTGTGATTTGATCTGTAAGAATTAATTGTTTCTTTTTATTGAAATTTAAATTCTTCTACTGCAATATAATTGTGTTTCCCAGGAAACGGTGGCTGATTCCTGCCACACTATACTGGGGGGGGGGGGGGGGGGGGGGGGGGACAAGGGGGGGGGGGGAAAGAGGGGCGGGGTCTCCAAAAAAAAACCAAAAAAAAAAAAA